>CM037996.1:1199636-1220216 GCA_021234005.1 Nephelium lappaceum
TGTTTAAACTAATTTACCTTTTACCCTTTACAATTTCAATTTTCAACTAAATATACCAGAAATATGTATTGTGAGTAATTTAAGGAATATCTTGAAGGGCTTGGATTTAGTCTTGATCTAATATATGCTTACAGTACAACGTGTGAGAAGAAAAAAAAAAAGTGTTTTAAAGTCAGGGAGAAGAAATTAGAAAAAAAAAACCCGTATCCAATTATTTGATGCTCTAATAACAAGAAGCCACAAAAAGGAAAATACATAACGTGTAAAGGCTGTTAGAACTCATGATGTCCTAATACTAGAAGTTTGAATGAGCGTATGAAGCCACAAAATAAAGTGTTTGATTCAAAGATTTTTAGTTATTGAAGTTAAGATCCAATTCTTTCAAGCTAAATAGATTATAAAATTTTATTCATCAATCAATCTAGTTACCATAAATGAGATGGTTGTTTGCTGTAAGGAGACTAAGAAAGTTTACCTTTTAGACAAGTGATTCTATTATAGTGTAGATGCAACCCTTTTAATGGTGAAAGATCACCTAGTCCTGTAACATAAATGAAGTAATTAATAAACTTATATGGGAGATCAATGATTCTATTATAATTAAATATTAAGGATCTAAATTTAGATATAATAACAAGTCTAAATCTAGAATTGAATAAAAGAATTACTCAACCCTCACTCAAACTAATCCAGAGCAAATTCTAATAATAACCGAAATAATTGAGAATCAACTTAACAAAATAAATTGAACCTAAATCAATCAATCCTTAGTAAAACTACCCAGAAAAGCCCAAAAAAACACAACTACTGTGCCTCACAACTTGAAAGCTTTTATTAATAATTCTCAACTACAACTCATTCTGAGTTATGAAAATCACTTGACTATTTATAGTCACAAGATTCTAATTTTCTAAGATTTATCTAATTAATAATTCTAATCTTATTTATCACATAATTATATTCCTAATTATCACATAATCTTATTTATCCAATATTATCAAAAGATAAAACTAATCCTAATTACATAATTGATAATTCTATTCCTATTTATCACAAGAATTAAATAAAGATAATTTCAATAAAAATAAGAAAAAAAATCTAAAAAAACCCTTAAATAAAAAATAATCTTAGTTTACCCTAACTTTTAAAAATATAAACTAAAGAAACCCCTACTATCAATTAAAACCGGTTTCCATCCAAATTTTTAATGGTTTTGTGATAAAAACACTAAAATGCTAAAATACCCTTTTTGGATTATTCCAACAATTAAAATAATAATAATTAATATTAATCTTAAACAAATAAATATAGTAAATTAAAAAAATTTTAAAAAGGTTTCAAAAGAATAAAAAATAAAAATAAAAATCAACCCATTTCTGGGTTCAAACCCAGATTCCAACCCAGATGAAGGATCTAGGTTCGAACTTTAACATATAGATCTTCATCTGGGTTCAACCATCACAATTAGAAAACAAAAACAACAAAAATCATTAATCAAACAACAAATAACTATATCATAACAACCACCAGCAGCATCACCACCCTAACAACCACCACCATCCAAGACAACCAAAAACAAAAAACCAAAAACAACAAAAAATAAAATAAAAAACAACCACTAGCATCACCACCATGACAACAACAAAAATCGTTACAAAAACAAAAAACCAACCACACTTCTCCTTCTTCAACCCTCACCCAATCCTACCAGCATCATGGTTCGAATAACTAAAAATTAAGAAAAAAATAACTAAATGAAAATTAGAAACTAAAAAAGTTCATGGTTCGAATCGCCGGCATCACCCAATCCCAACACTAGCATTGACGAATCACCCACTTCCACCACCAGCATCGAATCACCCGGTCCTTCCCACCACCAGCATCGACGAATCATCAGCGAACAGCTTCGATTGAGAGTGAATTTATGGTTCGAATCATCCACCGTTTTTTGGTTCGTTCCAACTGAGAGTGAATCATCCACGAACAGCTTTGAATCATCCACAATTTTCTGGTTCAGACTGAGAGCGAACAGCTTCTAACCCATATGACGGTTCTGGGTCTTCGAACCCAGATGACGTCTGGGTTTGAAGTTGTTCGGCAGTGGATGTTTGATGGTGATGTTGTGGTGGGTTTGGTCGGAGACAGAGCCACCGCGGATTTGGTCGGAGATGGAGCGGCGGGTTTGGTCAGTTGAGAGAAAGAGAGTGGGTGAAGAAGAGGGAGTTGTTGATAGGGAGAGAAGAAGGGAGGAGGTGCAGAGTCCATGAAGGCCTTGCTATTAGGTGGTGGTCGAAGTGGAGAGTGGCGGAGTAGAGAGAGAGGAAAAGAAGTGGCAGAGAGGGTGGAGCTAGCGGCGGAGATGGAAGAAGGAAAAGTTGAGGTTGAGGCGGGTCCAGCGGCGGCAGACGAGGGGGAGAGAAGGGAGTGAAGAGGTGGGGACTCGGCAGAAGCCTTCTAGGAGGACGTCGCTGGGCAGAGAAGAGATGTGGGTCGTTGGATTTGGATATGGATGGTGATGATGGAGTTGTTGGCAGGGACCACCCATCAGACGACGCGTGGCAATTCAATTTTTTTTTCTTTTTTTAATTAACAAATTAAGTTTTACATTTGAGTTCGAATGTTCAACCTTTAAGTACCTATCTACCTTCAAAATTAATGGATCCACTAATTTATTGATGGAATTATTATATCATATTACGGATAAATAATTTTAGTTATTATTTTCAATAACAGGAATAATTTGATATTATTTTCAAGTTTAAAGGTAAAATAATAATAATTCTAAAAATAATCTTAAATATCATAAATCTAAACTAATAAAAAATTCAAAATTAATAAAAATCTTAGATTAAGTGAAACTCTCATTACAGATGATTGGAGGGGTTCTCAACATTAAGATATAATCTTTTAAAGGAGAAAAGATCCAAACCCATAACATGTAAGAAAGGATAAATGGTTTGTTTGATAATTTGTTCAAATTAATCATCAAAACAAATGAGATGAATTTCGAAGTAATGTTTTTCATTAATCAAGTTACCTTAAATTGAATTTATTTATTATTTTAAATATTTATCGTTTAATATAATTTTATGGTAAATAAATATTTATTTGATTTGACAATATTTCATATATTTGAACTAATGCACCACATAAATAGTTAAAAAGAATATAAAATCTTAATCAATCACCAATGTGTAACAATGTGGAAAGTCAGATTTTATAGTTTTCAGTGTAACTTAAGCCCACTTAATACATACAATAATTTAATTATCCAAAAGTCTTATACATTTATTAAACTAACAATTCTTTTATATTAAAAGAACAAATGCTTCTTTTATGGAGGAGGTGGGTAGCCTCTTCTTGGAGATGGAGATGTTATTACTTTATAATTATTTAATAAATTTTACTATTAAAAATGTTTTAACAGAAATTAGTTCTGTACAAAAAAATATCTGTGCCATAATTTGTTTGAAATAAACTACTAGAAATATATTTTAATATATAGTTGAGTTAATTTTTTTATTATAATTAATTCATGAGTTGATATGTGCCTATTTATTCTATTTTTCTTTTGTAGATTAATTGAAATGACAAATCTATGAACTAAATTAGTACATTATGAAAGATATGTCTTAACTTCTCTGTACACAAGTCTTCTTTTTATACATAGAAAAAGTAAAATTATAAATTTGTAACATTGGATTTTGTTTTTCACTTTCATATTTATGATTTGTTTTTCCAAAGAAAAGATTTTTATAGTAGTGCCATGCTTTAAAAACATTTCCAATGAGAAACATTAATTGCTATTCAAATTTTTAGGTTCCTATTTTACAAAAATTGTTCAAAATGATTGCCGTACATTAGGAATATCCGTTGCATGAATTAAAAATGAAATCAAATAATATTTTTATGCCACTACACCCAGGAAATATGACTTTTTCCATCTCATTAAACTCCAAATTAAACTTGCAAATCGTTACAACTTACAAGAGAAGCAATTCAAACACAATTAATGAAAAAACTCACAAGAAAATAAAAGAAATTAATTTTTATCAACTAGGAATTTATTTTCAAAGCTTTTAGTATGATGAAAGCAGCCATAATTCAACTCTGTTTAGATTGATTATATTATTGAATTTGTTTCAGTTAATCGTCATTCGTAGAGAGATCAAAGACCTTTGTTATTCTAGAGAATGAGAAAATAATAAATCTAACTTACCTTGAAAATTAATTGTTCCATTCAATCGATTATCATCAAGATTTAAATATTTTAAAGATGAAAGAGCACTTAGAGATGATAAGATGTCATTGTTGAACATGTTGAAAGATAAATCCAAAGACTCCAACTTGCTCAATCTTGATAGCTTGTCTAAGCCTGTAACGTATATGAAAAGTAAATTCTTCCATTAGCATTTTTCAAAACTATCAATAGAACGAATGAAATTCAATATTGAAGTGACATTATTGTAAAATATGGTTCAAAATCTTCTAAATTTATATAGAAACTTGAGAGATGAATATTAATTTGCTGATTATTTATCATGAAGTATTCAAAGAAAAATAAATTTCATCCCAAAAGAATATTATAGTATTTACAAAGAAGGGAAACATGAGATTACCTCCATTGTCAACAAAACCGGCTATAGAATTCCAACCTAAGTCAAGCCACTCTAGTTCTTGGAAGGCAAAAAACAAAGAAGCATTTAGATATCATTCTCCCGAATTCGAATCCCTTGTAAAGAGAAGATCGAGTACGACTACTTTGCCGGTACTTTTGTTGCACTCAACGTTTTCCCATTGACAACAGTTTAAATTATGCTCTCCCTCTACCCAATCTCGAAGACGGTCAGGATGATCGAAGGAATGCTTAAGTTGCAAAAGAGCAACTCTTTCTTCATCCCAACACCCATATTCACTCAAACACCCTTCTAACGACACAAAAATCAATAGCACTCCCCAAACCCACGCCCACTTAGAACCCATCTTAATGCACTCAACAACTTGTAGCTGATTGCAAGAGAATTAGGCTTAGACCTATTATATAATCACTTTGTTTTGTCATTATCTTGGAAGTCTTTCCAAACAACTTTTTTTTAATACTAATTAGCATTTTCATTTCTGATGGCTATGAGACCCACCTTTTATTTTTCTGGTCAGAGACTTGAAGCCGATTGGAGATATGGCCAATTAGTAACTAATTTCTTTCGTAAAGATCAAACATTTACTAATATAATACATATATTTATATTAGTAAATATAATATGTGGAAATTACAAGAAATAGCCATCCTAAAACTGCAGAGAAGATGTGTGGTAAATATAATATGTGGTTACAGACACAAGCGACTAAGTCCAACTGTGAAGCTGGACCTTGACATGAACCACTAGCATGCAGTAGGGACACTAAAGGCTCTCACTCTCAGGGGGTATTATCATATGAATATTATTTTGAATAGATATGTAAATACAATATTATTTATAAGATTCTACACCTCTTTTAAAGGAGGATTTTGTTTTTATAACTTTAAAAACTAATGTATAATCCCACACAAACAATACATAGAAATCCCACACATGATCTACGGTACCCAACACTCCCTTCGTTTTTCATTCTTTAAATGAATTAATAGATTGAATTAATCATCAATTAATCATCAATCTCGATTTTCAGTTTTGTTATTAGCATTAACCCAGTTTAGCAGACATTTGAGCAGTGACGGACCCACTATAAGGCCAAGTGGGGCCCATGCCTCACTAACAATTCAAGATGAAATTCTAATTTTATGTTATTTTGTATTTGTTTTTAATTATTTCTAATTCTAATTCTAATTATATCTTATTTTCCTTTTTATTATTTTTCTTGTGCCTATTTTATCTCCTGCTCTCTTATTCTGTTATTCTACTTTTCTTTCATAATTAATAATTTTTTTTTATTAGTTTCCTTATACCTACTGTCTCATACCCCCAGTCAGCCATTCTTCGCTTGTTCTTCATCTTATATTTTATAATTAATAATTTCTTTTTATTATTATTTTTCTTTTACTTATTATCTTTTCCACTCCTACTCGGTTTTGGATTGAACCAAAGAAAAAAAAATTCTTGTATTTTCATATTTATGCAGGTTTGTATACTAAATTTTATTTTTTTATTAATAATAATTTAAGGTTGACATATATTCAGTAAATCTTTAAATCTCAAAATTTAAGTTATTTATCAAAATTGTCCATTTATTATCGTAATTCAACTTTTTAAGATTTTTTTTTTCTTTTATGTTATAGTTTTATTCAGAATAAATGTTTCAGAGGATTTTTAATTACTCACTATGGTTGGTATTCCTCTTAATATATATATATATATATATATATATATATTGCACACTAACTTCATAGATGATTGGTAATGGACAGTTAATTAATCTTACTCAGTACTATAGTTTTTTTTTTATTTATTTATTTTACACTAATTACTTATTGCAACTGCTACCGTTAAAAGAATATTTTTCTACTATGAATATTGTGAAGATTAATAATATTTTCTGCTATGAATATTGTGAAGATTGAACTATATAATTGAATGAGAGATAAGTGTTTGAATGTTAATGTGAAGAAATATATTTTTAACACAATTAATAGAGAAGTTGTCATAAAATGATTTCAAGATATGAACCTTATGAAGGAACATTATAACTTTACCTAGTTTATATTGTTTTTCCTTTTATATATAAATATGTATATTTTTATTTTAATTAGTCTGCTAGAATTTTTAAACTCAAGATTACTTGACATGACTAAGTATGTTATTTGTATCATTTTACATAAACTTCAGCACGTCGTCGAACTTTGTGTCATATAGAATAAATTTATATTTAGTATGATTTTAATTTTTCGATATCTTTATTACATTGTTCAAGTGCCTCTTATTTAAAAGATATTTGGGTTTACAACTGCATTTGAGTAATAAAATTAAAGATGTTAGAAAGTTTAAAGTTTAAAAGTAAAGGTTAAAATCCTTAAAGAAAACACTGAAAACCACTAAAGAGATAAAATTAAAAATTTTGTGAATGTATTTTCTCGAATAAATCATATTTTATTGTTTCTACTCTACGTAAATGCAACTTATCACTAAACATCTCTGTTCAAGTCTTAAAGCATGCATTAATGATGTGAACATTCATGATGAACTTATAAATTTTGAATATTAGATGATTATTTTTATTAATTTTTTAATAATCTAGTGACATATTATTATAAAAAATAGTGGATGACCAAAATTGTTTCATTTTTCATCTCTTATACATCATTCAAACTTAAATTTCCTCTCATAAAAAGATTAGTGCAAACAAAATATCGACAGAGAATTCTTGCTCACTTATTCAACCTGTGGAATGATGGAAACATGACAAAGATGTTCACAGTGTTAGATACAAATTCGTGTGATGAGTAGGCCACAATCTTTATAAAGTATGTATCAACTTTTAATATATAAAATCAAATTAGTAGCTAGGTAGGCATGTTTAATTACGAGATGAACTAATTGTTCAATACGTCATTTTTGAAGGAAAAAAAATGTACAATATATTTTCTCTATTCTTTTCTATTTCTTTTGGGCAAAGAATTCTGTTTTTTTTTTTTAACCACAATTAGGGTAAATTTTGGGTCGACGCCAATTTCAAGTCTTCTCCAAGTGTCTGTAAGGGAAGCTTAAATGAAGTATCATTCGAATATTACATTGTGGTAGAGGAAAAAACGCTGCTTCTTTTAATTTTGTGAAAGTGATTTATAATTTGGATTTTTTTTTTCTCGTTACTTTTCCACCACAACTTACATGGATAATTCATCATCACATATCATTCTATGTTGATTGTATTGATACAAGTGAAGAGACTACTACGTGTATATTCAACGGTGACCATTTATTACGGAAGTTGTCTTCCTAGACTCCTAGCATTGGAAACTATGTACTAACTTTCAAAAAGTTTTGATGAAATTTCATACTGACTTATCACTAGAACAATAGAAATGACACATTATTGTAATTTTATGAAAGTGATTGATTTTCTCTTTCCCAATTTTGCAACGTATATGCTTCAAATAATATCAAATCAGTAGACACCGTCACGTAATTAAGAGCTGAATTATTTCTTTTCTTTTTGTTTTGGGCAACAATTTGTTTATGAACTCTACTAAATCACCATTAAATTGAGGCAGTTTTTGGATTGACGGGCAATTCAAAGTCTTCTCCTAGAATTGGAAAAGATTAGCTTTAAAGAAGTTTTGTAAGAGCAATTCGGACAAGTGTGGGATTGACTAATGGATGGAAGACTTGGAAAGCCGCGTTATTTCAATTATTGAAACAAAAGTCTTCTGTGCCTTTGTTGCAACTTGCAAGTGGCCTAATTTTATTTGTCTTTTTATCGATGTGGGACTCTGCAATCACAGTTTAATGCCAAAGTTATCTGCTTTATTGATCTTTTTTCTACGAAGAATCTGAAAGGAATTGTTTTATTGATTCTTAAAACTTAATCGTCAATACACAATACTAGATTTTTGTGTTTATTAAAGTTAGGTTGCTCCAACCTCATCTAATTTATATACTTTTCTTTTTTTTTTTTTTTCTGATTGTTCATTTTATATACTTTTCTTAATTAATTACATAGAAATAACTAAAAAACTCATGAGTCATGAGTCATGGGGATATACAATATTTTAATCTAAAGGCAAAAAGTTTCAATATATCATAAAATAAAGTGTAAAAGATTTAAGATAAACTAATAGAGATTTTTTTTTAAGAGAAAAAAAACATAAACTTTTAAAATAACACTGAAAAATTGAGTTATGTTTTTTACTTATTTTAATTTATTTACTCTTTAAGCCATTTAAAATTTAAAAACAAAAAATCCTAAATAAACCTACATTTAATATAACCATCATAACAACCGTTTTGAAAAAAAAAAAAAAAATCAATTTTATAACCCATCATCAATGTATACAAACTGCTCTTTTTTGTTTTTGGTTTTGTTTGGTCCCCATCTTTTTCTTCATCATTCTCTTTATTCAATTTTTTTTCTACAATCTTTTCAAGTAATGAAATTTCTCTTACCTCATGAATTATTTGGTTAACCTATTCAATAAATTAGTGAAGAATATATTGCTTCAAACTTTGCTTTCGATTTTCCGTTATATTGTTGCCTACAACAATCCCAATATTCAGCAGACAAGTATTTAAAAATATTTGTCAAAACAATATTAAAGTTCAATTGTGTAGATATGTGTATATGCACAATCACCATTTGCTTACATGTTGATCTTGTAAAAGGCAACACTGTTATGGTCCTTATAGGTGATTATGATCGGTTACCTTAACCAATTTATTACTTAATCTCCGAATTTCTAATTGAGATTCGTAGCCACTAACACGGCACCATGCTATTCCTGAACATATCTTGGATATGTCAAAATTTTGTTGAATTAGTTTGGAAGTTTTCCAAACAATATCTCAATAAAATACAATAGAATTGAGAATATTTATGATAATTAATTACATGTTGAATCGAATGGATGATGAATTTGAAAATTAAGATTTGCAATATGAATGAACGTAGATTGTAATTCTAACTTTGTGCATCATCATATTAGTAACAATAATTTAAGCCTTTATGGGGGTACTGAAGAGTTTTTTTTTTTTGGATAAAAATAAGTCACACTACATAGTAATATAAATAAATAAAATGTATCACTTGAACCCAAGAGACAAGTTAAGCAAATAATCAAGGCCAATCAATCATTTTCATTTTATTTGGTCCACCGTTAATGTTACTGCCGAAGTCACACTGACAAGAAATTATGTGGTGAAAACCTACTCAACACTAACAAAGACTTGGCTTAGTTTTGTCATATTCAGACGTTTAGTAGGCTCTTGATTGATTGTTTTCTTGATAAAGTTGTTGGAAGAATTTTCCATAGAAAATAGTATGTGTCAGGTTTTATTGAATAATATCATTGTTACATGACTCGAATAAGACCCAAAATTAAGTAATTGAATTAGTTGAATTTTAATTGTATTCATGTCAAGTCATGACCATGTCCATTTATCTGTCCTATACAAGTTGAATTGTTCAAACGGATTACACTTAAAAAAGTTTAATGTCTCACAATTTTGTTACAAGGAAATAATTTATAATTAGTGGTTGTAATCAGCTTTGTTGATTGAATGAGAAGAAGTTACATTTTGCAGCTCCATTGGCAAACCAAGTTTTACTCTGTTCTTGATTGATATTTCTCTTGATCATTTTTGCAAACAATTTTGCATTTTAATTAAACGTACTTGTCTTGCTATATAAAAAATAAAAATACGTTATAATTTTAAAATTACAAAATTATGTATAAAGAATAATTATTTTCTCAATACGTACTAAATTTAATCACGTCAGTACAAATCTCTTTAATTAAATTTTATTTCATTGTGATAGTGTTTTCTTTCTCTTTATATATATATATATATATATCTATATATATATATAAAACTTTTTTCCTGATGCGCGTAAAAGACATAACATATATATATCTTTATATATCTATATATATATATATAACTTTTTTTCAGATGCACATAAAAGACACTGTTATGGATAGCTCTTATTAACCGAGTACTATAGGGTATTTGTATTAAAGCCTATTTGTAGAATTGAATGTAAACAATCTAACTCTTTTTAAATAATAGATCACTAAGACCTTGACTAAGAATAAGAGTTGTTGTTGTCTTTTATCATTGCTATTGTTCCACCTATAAGTCTAGCTTTATAAAATTACAATTCAACTTGTCATTTTTTCTATCACCGTTCCATACGTCTGAACATTTAATAGAAACTGTGATTTTTCATTTTCAGACGTAGAAGTTTGAGGTAAGTTGCCCCCATTTAAACCTCTAAGTCCAAAAGTTTATGTTTTAATTGATTGATTGACATTAGAGTAGTCTACACTCATATGTTGGAGTAGTCTATACTCATGATTTGACTAATTCAAAAGCTACTTTCCTTTTCTTTCTCATTTGTTTGATCTAGTTAGCAAAGCTATCTTGTCTTATTGATTCTATTTGATGAATTATGATGCCATGAAAGAAAGTATTTATTGATACTTGATACTAAAGAATGGTAAAAATGCAATATTAAAATTTTTGTGGTTATTATGGTTAGGTTATTAAAGCTCAATTACTTTATTTATGTAAAGCATGTATCCAAATGGATCCAACAAAATTTTAAAATCATAAATGGGGCTCAAATGAATAAACCAAAGGTGGTGATATTTTCACCTCTCAAAAATTGTTTGTACGGCCTCTTTTGCCACAAAAACTTTAAAGATTTTCTAATTTGTTTTTAAATTCTATTTAATACCAAAAATACCCTTTTTGTTCATTTTATTATCCTATAATTTTATAAATAAATCATACCTTATGTCACTATGTCTTTATATAGAATAATAACACATTCTTATAAAAAGATTTAAATTTCAACTATTATTGATTATCATATAAAGAAATTACTATAGAAAATTGTGAATAGTTTTTAGACTAGATAAAAATTATATCTACCACATAAAACAATTTTATGTAAACAATTCTATATACGCTTTTAGTGGAACATTACTTTTGATTCATTATAGATACTACAAAATTTAAATATTAAGCAAATAATTTATTGATATTCATAAGATTAATTATATAATTACCATGCATTTGGGCATATTTTCTAACTGCTCAAATCTATATCATCCGGTAAATTGTCATTCAATTTTTGAAAATTGGATTTGGATATTTGAAGCTTGCCTCCAATAATATATTTATATATCTATTTGCTCTCAATTTAATGGTTGTAATAAAATTTTCATTATTTTCAAGTTATACAATTAAATAGAAAAAAGAAATGATAGAATACATATTAAATCACAAATCTTGATTTAAAATTTTAAATTAATATATTTTTACTTGTATAAACATATGCATTCGATTATTATAATAACATGGACCTCGATCTAACAACCCATCAAGAATGGAGTTTGGTTGTGGTTGGGATATACTATTACAAAGTTAGCTTCATGTTAAATTGTGATACAATTTTGAAAGAGTAGTAATATTCACACTCATTTATATCTTAAATTAGGATTTATTGTTACCATAATTCAAAACTAAAAAGTAGTAAAACAAACAAAAACAATAATCAAAATTACTATATATGTATTATTTTTTTTTAAAGACAGCCTAGCATTTTAGAAACAATATATTATTATTTTTTATTAGTTAATATATTACTTTTTATAAAATTAGTTAACTTTATTTCAAAAGTTGCCTCAACAAGTATATTAATTTTTTATAGTAACTCTTGATATGATAATCAATGATAGTTGAAGTTTAAATCTTTTATAAGGAATGTGTTATCATTTCTTATAAAAAAAAGAGTGGAATAAAATGGGTTGTACTTATAAAAATATTGTATAATAAAATTAAGGAAAAAAAAAAGGCATTATTAGTATTAATGGAGTTTAAAAATAAACTAGAAAAATTTTAAATTTTTTATGGCAAGAGGGGTGTACAAACCATTTTTGAGGGGTGGAAACATCGCCACTCTAAATCAGAAGGGGTCCAATTATAGAACCCAAAATTTAAATGGGCTTAATTTTTAAGAGAGCCCAAATGAAAAGAAGGGCCGAACCAAGTAAGGCCCATTAAAGTGGGTTGTGGTCAAGTAGGCCTAGTTAATGTCTCTCAAAATGCAAAAGAAAAGTCTGAAATTGCAAGAGACAAATGGGCTGTGGCCTTTGAAATGAAAAAGAAATGTTTACATTGAAATTGAAACTTGGTGAGTGGCCGACCAAAGAAAGAGAATTGTGGCAAGTTTATTATAATAAAATGAGACAATTTGTGGAGCGGATTAGTGGTAGAATTTTTATAGAATGAGGGACACGTGTCTCATTTCTAAACATGAGAAGCAATAAGCGACAGTGTGTGTATATATATAATTTCAATTAGAAGCTCAGAAAATGTTAATCATATGGAGTTGAAGCGGGCAACGAAATAGGAGAATAAATAAGTAAAGCACATATACAAAAACAAAACCAGACAAGCAGAAAAAAATGACTTGAAGCAGAGAAGAGAAAGAAGACAAATAGGAAAAAAATTCAGGATATTTGAATGGAATATTAGGGTGTCTGATTTATCCAGATAAGTGATTTTATTTCAAAAAGATTTAGAATCCAAGAAATTAGTTTATTTTTCGATAAATTTTATATTGAGTTTATGTGATTTTAGGGTAGATCTAGGATGATGAGGAATTGGATGAGAACCCGTATTAGATCTAGATTTGAATCAAGAAATTCGGTGAACGGATTATTTATTTCAATTGAATTAATTTATTACAGTTATTTACTTCAAATTTTATTATTTATGGATTATTAGAAATGAATAATTTGTTAGTTAATTAATTTCCTGGATAGTCTATTTTAATTAAATTGATTTATTATAATTATTTAAATTTTAGATTTTATTGATTTAATTATTATCAGAACGAAATTATCTAATTACTCTATTGATTCATTGATTTTGAATTATGAATTATGATTTGATTATAGAATATTTATTTATATTATAAAAAAGGGATTTATTGAGAATTATATTTATATTCAAAAGTAAAATTATGCAATTTGTATATGAAAATGATTTGAGATTTGAAAATGATTGAAATGGGACTTTTAGAACACCAAGATAATATTGAGATATGAATGATCTCCTTCTATTAATTTGTTGTAAACAATCTATCTTGTTGATTCTATTTTTGAAATATGAAGCTGCATTACTATTTACTGTACCTATATTATTATTATTTTTTTAAAAAAAAACAATTTTTAATGCTGTACTTTATAATAGAATAAATGTTTTTAATAATACAAGTTTATGTGTTACAGAGTTGATACCCGTTGTGCATCAAATTAATTGTTTTTAATTGGTAACTTGAAATTAAGATAATCAGAAAAAAAGGTTTATAGAATATACTAAAAGAATGGGTTTTTGAGGCACTCAATCAATTAAATGCGTTTCTTTTTTCCTTTAATCTGCTTTTTCTATGCTTTTTATCTATTAAACTAAAAGTATAATTAAACCTTTTATAAGTTTATTTATTTTTTAATACTTTGATTTTACTTTTCGTAACTTTTTAGCTACAAGAGTATCATGTGTCTTTTTATAAATTTTACATAGATAAAAATAACTAATTAATGAAAATAAGAAATTAAATTAAATGCTTTTAGATTGTAAAAATACATTTGATCTATTATAAAAATAAAGTAGAATATGAAATATTATAGAGAAAACTGAAACAAGACCTAGATATAAGAGAATTGAGAGAGAATTTTGTTTATTTAGCTTTGGCCAATAGCGTTCTTTTAAATAAGGGAATACATCTCATATATTTAAAGATTCAGATAAATATTGTCAGGTATACATCAACAAAGAAACAACAATTAATGATATTTGAGAAAAATTCAAAACTAACCAAATTCAAAAGAAAATTTTGTTTTTAGCTCATTTTAATGAAAAATTTATTTTTAATCTTTCAAACAAATTAATTGCATCCAATATCTTCTATTGACTAAAATATCCTTAAATAAAAAAACCTTAAATTAAAGGTAGCGTGATGGGAGAGCCTCTTGTCATGGACACTCTCTTATCACGGACTATCACAATCATTAGTGACGGGAGGTCCTCCCGTCACGGTCACCCGTGATAAGAGAATTTCCCATCACGGGTGTATGTAACAGGAGAGCCTTCTCTCATGATGTGTATTTAGTCATAGGGGCATTTCGGAAATCATGGGATATTGGGTGTAATTTATTTATTTGAAACGTTAAAAATAAATTTTCTTTTGAAAGGAGTTAAAAATGAATTTTGCTTTTAAAATGAGGTTAGTTTTTGAAATTTCCACATGATATTAAGTTGTTAATTATTATTCCTCGATTGTGTTAACTTCAATATCATATTCAAAGTGTTGACTACAAATTAAGATAAACATTATCGAACGTTGGTTAAATATTGACTATCATATTGAGGTGACATCAATGAAGGAACTATATATATATAATATAATATATTTGGGTATCGATACACCGACACTTAATAAATTCTAAAATTGTTGATTGTATTTATTTATTCAATTACAACTAATAAATATGTAATCAGATATAATAAATATAATCAGTAATTTTTTAAAACAATCTATTATCAAGTGTATCGATTCCCAAGTGTATCAAGTGTAACACGACATTGATTCTTGAAAATATCAAACAAAAGGTTGAAAGCATTGACTTGGAAGGAACACCTGGTAAGATGCAGTCTACCTTTGAAAGGAGATCATCAGTTGATGTTGGAGTTGATTCAATCCGTCGATTAGAAAGTCAGTTATTAAAGGCAAGCAAGAAGGAGGATGACTCATTGACAGAAAGTGGAGAGACGACCTTTGCTGATTTTGCTTCTGCACTTGATTTGGCTCTTCAAGGTGCTTTTGGTGAAATTATGAATATAATAATAATAGAGCAATATTCAAATATTTTCTTTAATTCGGAACACGATTTGACTTTCTCACGCTAACATAATTTATCAACGAATCAAGCTTGTAAACTTGTTTGAGTATTTTACTAGTTGAACTATGTCCTGGGAGTATGTGAGTTAATTGGTGCAAATATCATCACTAGTGTTGAACTGGGCCTAGAAAATATCAAACTTATTTCATTTGTGCTATTCTAGTCTTCATTATGTTTTTATTTTTACAAAATTTTTCTGGTTTATTTTTATTTTTTGTTCTTGCACAAGCTCATAATTGTTTCTCTTAGCAAACACCTTAGTTTGTTTTATGCTTTTATTTTGTGGGGAGGGATTATACCAAGGATGATAGACTTAAGATATGCAAATCCAACGACCTAATGATCTTATTTATTTGAAATCAATAAGTTATCATCTTAGCGTTTCTCTTTTATTTAATGGTGGCTAGTTGACATGGGGCAGAGGGCAATTGAATAGGGAGAAACTTTTTCCAGTCTGGGCATGTAATGAAGTCTCATTGTGCCCAGTGCTTAAGAATTTTTCACAATCCACACCGTTCAGTTTTTATAATTTGTGTTCCGCAGAATTAATTTCTATTCGTGATTTGATTTTAAGATTTGAAAGATCATGTCGGGATGTTTTGGAGTCAATTAGTCAATTAGGTATGTAATATGATATTCTTTCAAGTGGGCAAAGCTCAATCAGAATACTTGGTACAACATTGTAGTGAACTGGGCAAAACTGATGAAATTTATTTTGGGCTGCTTGGTAATGTTTAGACATAAAGGAAATTTAAGTTGCTATCTACTTGATTAGAGTATAATCTCTTGAAAGTGTAAACCTTCCATGTGTCAAACACCCACTAGGTTTTAATTGTGTAGTTCAGAAAAGAAACGAAACGTGAGGGATAAAGGAATTGGACTTAGCCTCTTATGCGTTTTTATGGATTTGGTGCAAATGGAGTTTGACTGCAAAAAAGACAAAATAAATTTTTATATGGATATAAGCATCAATTAAGATGCTATAAAAGTTTCATTTAAAGAAAGACAAAAAAAATCAACATGTTTTAAGGTAAATAAATTGATGCTTTATGTATTTGTTTTTCCAATACAATACAAGGCATTGCTAGATTTGTTAAGCTAATAATCAATTGTGTATTTGATACATGATTAAGATAATACACTAGTAAAAATTTTATAAAAATAAGAAATAAATATATAATATTTTATGTATATTGAAATATTTTGTTGCTAGCTCCCTAAATCGGCCATTGTGTTGGGGAGGATCTCTTTAGGGATGATTACTTTTCCATCACACCTAATGTGGATAATCCATTGCCGCATATTATTCTATGTTGATTGTGTTGATACTAGTGAAGAGACTACTACTTATATATTCAAAGGGGACCATTTATTACGGAAATCATCTTCCTAGGCTTCTAGCATTGGAAACTACAAACTTTCAAAAAGTTTTGATGAAGTTTCACACTAACTTATCACTAGAAGAATAGAAATGACACGTTATTATAATTTTATAAAAATGATTGATTTTCTCTTTCCCAATTTTTGCAACGTATATGCTAGCTTCAAATAATATAGAACCAGTAGACATGTCACACAATTGAGAGCTGAATTATTTCTTCTCTTTTTGTTTTGGGCAACTATTTGCTTCAGAACTCTACTAATTCACCATTATGTTAAGGCAGTTTTTGGGTTGACGGGGAATTCAAAGTCTTCTCCAAGAATTGGAAAAGATTGGCTTCAAAGAAATTCTGTAAGGGCAATTTAGACAAGTATGGAATTGATTTATGGATAGAACTAGAAGACTTGGAAAACCGTGTTATGTCAATTTCCAAAAAGTCAAGTATTAATTTGTATGGTGTTTAGGCCTCATTATTTTATTTATTTATGTTTTTTCACTAACTCATTATTGATTGCATACAAATCTCTCCAAGTGATCCATCTATATATCTCTAAGAACTTGGCTATTGAAACAAAAGTCTTCTGTGCTTGTGTTGCAACTTGCAAGAGGTCCATCCACATCGCGAAGTCATGCTTCACAGTTGAATTACATTTAAGGCCTCTATGGATTTTTCCTCCCAAGTAGCTTTGGAATTTTGGGTTACTTTCAAAGCCTAATCTTATTTGTATTTTTACCGATGTGGGACTCTGTAGTCGCACTTTAATACGAAAGTTAACTATTTTATCAATCTTTTTTCTATGAAGAATCTGAAACGAATTGTTTTATTAATTCTTAAAACTTAATGGTCAATACACAATACTAGGTTTTTGTGGTTATTAAAGTTAGGTTGCTCCAGCCTCATTTTATATACTTTTTTTTTTTTTTAATTATTGTTCATTTTATGTACTTTTTTTTAATTAATTACATAGAAATAACTAAAAAAACTCGTGAATTATGAGGATATACAATATTTTAATCTAAAGGCGAAAAGTTTCAATATATGATAAAATATAACATAAAAGATTGAAGGTAAACTAATAGAGATTTTTTTTTTAAGTTAAAAAAACATAAATTTTTAAAATAACTCTACAAAACCAAGCTATTTATTTTGTTTTATTTTATTTTTTACTTTATAAGCCATTTAAAATAACAAAAAAAAAAATCCTAAATAAACCTACATGTAATATAGCTATCATAACAACTGTTTTGACAAAAAAGAAAAAAAATCCAATTTTATAACCCATCATTAACGTATACAAACTGCTCTTTTTTGTTTTTGGTTTTATATGTTCCCCATCTTTTCCTTCATCGTTCTCTTTATTCAATTTTTTCTATAATCTTTATATGCAATGAAATTTCTCTTACCTCATGAGTTATTTGGTTAACCTATTCAATAAATTAGTGAAGAATATATTGCTTCAAACTTTGCTTTCGATTTTCCATTATATTGTTGCCTACAACAATCCCAATTTTCGGTGGACAAGCATTTAAAAATGTTCGTCAAAACAATATTAAAGTTCAATTGCGTAGATATGTGTATATGCACAATCACTATTTGCTTACATAGTTTTTGAGAGTCTTAATTTGAGTGTACTCTTCCTCTTACATGTTGACCTTGTAAAAGGCAAAGTGTTTGATGAGGGTGTAAAAGTGTTTGACAAACTGCCAAACTCTTTATTAATCACTGTCATGATCCCTGTACTGATTAAGATCAGTTACCTTAACCAATTTAATACTTGATCTCCCAACTTCTAATTGAGATTTGTAGCTACTGATACGGCAACAAGCTATTCCTTAACAGATCTTGAATATGTCAAAATTTTGTTGAATTAATTTGGTAGTTTTCCAAACAATATCTAAATAATACACAATGGAATTGAGAATATTTATGATAATTAATCACACGTTGAACTGAATGATTATGAATTTGAAAATTAAGGTTTTGCAATATGAATGAGTAGATAATAATTCTAATTATGGCATCGTCATTTTGGTAACAATATTTTAAGCCATATATTATGGGTGTAGTGAAAAGTGTGGCTTTTTTTTGGGATAAAAATAAGTCACACTACATAGTAATATAATAAATAAAATGTATCACTTGAACCCAGAGACCAAGTTAAGCAAATAATCAAGGGCAGTCAATCATTTTATTTGATCCAACATCAACGTTATGCCAAAATCACACTGACAGAAATTATGTGGTGAAAAACTACTCAACAGATTTTCAGGCATTACATTTTTGTACAAGACAAAGACTTGGCTTAGTTTTATCATATTCAGAGGTTTATTAAGCTTTTGATGATTGTTTTCTTGATAAAATTATTGGAAGAATTTTCCTGAGAAAATAGTATGCGTCAGGTTTTGTTGAGTAATATCATTTTTTATGGAAATTTAAGATTGGACAAATAACTAACTAAAAACTCTTGATTTTTGAAAAAACAAAATTTGTGGTCAATGATGTTTGTATTAAAAACTAAGCTTTTGCAGAGACTAGCTTAAATTTCCAAAAATTAATAGGTGTTTCGTATGTGATAGCTTAAACAGTGAGAATGGGTAACATTGACATGAGTTTGTTACATGACTTGAGTAAGACGAAGTAATTGAATTAGTTTGAATGTTAATTGCATTCACGTCAAGTCATGACCATGTTCATTTATCTGTCTTATATAAGTTGAATTCTTCAAACGGATTAAACTTTAAAAAATTTAATATGTCACGATTTTGTTACAAGGAAGTCATATATAATTAGTGGTTGTAATCAGTTTTGTTGATTGAATGAGAAGAAGTTACATTTTGCAGCTCCATTGACAGACCAGTTTTACTTTGTTCTTGGTTGATGTTTCTCTTGATCATTTTTACAAACAATTTTGCATTTTAATTAAACGTATGTCTTGCTATATAGAAAATAAAACTACGTTATAATTTTAAAATTACAAGAATTATAACATACATAAATAATAATTATTTTCTCAATCTATATAAATTTAATCACGTCAATATAAATCTCCTTAATTGAATTTTATTTCATTGTGATAGTCTTCTCTCTCTTTATATATATATATATATATGGTTCTTAAAATTAGAACTCTCTGACTTTAAAAAGTAAGGATCAACCAATCAAATTCACTCATTTCATTTGAATTAAATAGGAGAAAAAATTTGTTTTAAGAGAGAGAATACAATGGTAAATTTGATTTGTTGGCCTTATTTTTTAAAGTTAAGATATCATGATTATAGAAACACTATATATGTGTGTATGTATGTGTTGTGTGTGTGTTTATATATAATAAACTTCTTTCGAGATGCGCATAAAAGGCATGTTATGGATAGCTCTTATTAACCGAGTACTATAGAATTTGTATTAAAGCCTGTTTGCAGAATTGCATGCAAACAATCTATCTAGGTCTTTCTAAATAATTTATCACTAAGACCTTGACTAAGAATAAGAGTTGTTGTTGTCTTTTATCATTGCTATTGTTCCATCTACAAGTCTAGCTTCATAGAATTACAATTCAACTTGTCATTTTTTCTATCA
>CM037996.1:1221216-1242473 GCA_021234005.1 Nephelium lappaceum
CAACAGTACTGGCAGAGTGGTCAAACTCAATCTTTCTCTACAAAGGATTGGAATTCGGAGAAATACTATCTAAATGCTTCTTTGTTTTCTATCTTCCAAGAACTAGAGTGGCTTGACTTACGTTGGAATTTTATAGCTGGTTTTGTTGACAATGGAGGTAATCTCCTATTTCCCTTCTTTGTAAATACTACAATATTCTTTTGGGATGAAATTTATTTTTAATTTATTTTTCTTTGAATGCTTCATGATAAATAATCAGCAAATTAATATTCATCTCTCAAGTTTCTATCTAAATTTAGAAGGTTTCAAACCATATTTAACAATAATGTCACTTCAATATTGAAATTTCATTCGTTTTATTGATAACTTTGAAGAATGTTTATAGAAGAATTTACTTTTCATATATGTTACAGGCTTAGACAAACTATCAAGATTGAACAAATTGGAGCATATGGATTATCAATAAACATGTTCAACAATGACATCTTATCATCTCTAAGTGCTCTTTCATCTTTAAAATATTTAAATCTTAATGATAACCGATTGAATGGAACAATTAATTTTCAAGGTGAGTTAGATTTATTATTTTCTCATTCTCTAGAATAACAAAGCTCTTTGATCTCTCTACGAATGACGATTAACTGAAATAAATTCAATAATATAATCAATCTAAACAGAGTTGAATTATGGCTGCTTTCATCATACTAAAAGCTTTGAAAATAAATTCTTAGTTGTGAAAAATTAGTTTCTTTCACTTTCTTGTGAGTTTTTTCATTAATTATGTTTGGATTGTTTCTCTTGTAAGTTGTAACAATTTGCAAGTTTAATTTGGAGCTTAATGAGATGGAAAAAGTTGTATATCCTAGGTGTAGTGGAATAAAAATATTATTTGATTTCATTTTAATTCATGCAATTTATTGATATCACTGGATATACGGTAATCATTTTGAACAAATTTTAGAAAATAGGAACCTAAAAATTTGAGTAGCAACTAATGTTTCTCATTGGAAATGGTTTTAAAGCATGGCACTACAATAAAACTTAATATGATCTTTTCTTTGGAAAAACAAATCATAAATATGAAAGTGAAAAACAAAATCCAATGTTATAAATTTATAATTTTACTTTTTCTATGTATAAAAAGAAGACTTGCGTATAGAGAAGTTAAGACATATCTTTCATAATGTACTAATTTAGTTCATACATTTGTCATTTCAATTAATCTACAAAAGAAAATAGAAGAAATAGGCACATATCAACTCATGAATTAATTATAATAAAAAAATTAACTCAACTATATATTAAAATACATTTCTAGTGTTTTATTTCAAACAAATTATAGCACAGATAATTTTTTTGTACAGAACCAATTTCTGTTAAAATATTTTTAATAGTAAACTTTATTAAATAATTATAAAATAATAACATCTCCATCTCCAAGAAGAGGCTACCCACCTCCATAAAAGAAGCATTTGTTCTTTTAATATAAAAGAATTGTTAGTTTAATAAATGTATAAGACTTTTGGACAATTAAATTATTGTATGTATTAAGTGGGCTTAAGTTACACTGAAAACTACAAAATCTAACTTTCCACGTTGTTACACATTGGTGATTGATTAAGATTTTATATTCTTTTTAACTCTTTATGTGATGCACTAATTCAAATATATAAAATATTATCAAAGTAAATGAATATTTATTTACCATAAAATCATATTAAACGATAAATATTCAAAATACTAAACAAATTCAATTTAAGGTAGCTTTATTAATGAAAAACATTACTTCAAAATTCATCTCATTTGTTTTGATGATTAATTTGAACAAATTATCGAACAAACCATTTATCCTTTCTTATATGTTATGGGTTTGGATCTTTTCTCCTTTAAAAGTTATATCTTAATGTTGAGAACCCGTCCAATCATTCGTAATCGGAGTTTCACTTAATCTAGGATTTTTATTAATTTTGAAATTTTTATTAGTTTAGATTTATCATGTTTAGAATTATTTTTAGGGTTATTATTATTTTACTTTTGAACTTGAAAATAATATCAAATCACTCTGTTATTGAAAATAATAACTAAAACTATTTAACCGTTATATGATATAATAATTCTGTCAATAAACTAAACTAATGGATCCATCAATTTTGAAGGTAGATAGGTACTTAAGGTTGAGCATTCCAGCTCAAACGTAAAACTTAATTTGTTAATTAAAAAGAAGAAAAAAAATTGAATGTTCCACATGTCGTCTGATGGGTGGTCCCTGACAACAACACCATCATCACCATCCATATCCAAAATCCAACGACCCACATCTCTTCTCCGCCCAGCGACCTCCTCCTAGAAGGCCTCTGCCGAGTCCCCGCCTCTTCACTCCCTTCTCTCCCCCTCGTCTGCCGCCGCTGGTCCCGCCTCAACCTCACCTTTTCCTTCTTCCATCTACGCCGCTACCTCCACCCTCTCCGCCACTTCTTTTCCTCTCTCTCTACTCCGCCACTCTCCACTTCGACCACCACCTAACAGCAACGCCTTCATGGACTCTGCACCTCCTCCCTTCTTCTCTCCCTATCAACAACTCCCTCTTCTTCACCCACTCTCTTTCTCACAACTGACCAAACCCGCCGCTCCATCTCCGACCAAACCCACCACAACATCACCATCAAACATCCACTGCCGAACAACTTCAAACCCAGACGTCATCTGGGTTCGAAGACCCAGAACCGTCATATGGATTAGAAGCTGTTCGCTCTCAGTCTGAACCAGAAAATCGTGGATGATTCAAAGCTGTTCGTGGATGATTCACTCTCAGTTGGAACGAACCAAAAAACGGTGGATGATTCGAACCAGAAAATCACTCTCAATCGAAGTTGTTCGGTGATGATTCGTCGATGCTGGTGGTGGGAGGGACTGGGTGATTCAATGCTGGTGGTGGAAGTGGGTGATTCGTCAATGCTAGTGTTGGGATTGGGTGATGTTGGTGATTCGAACCATGAACTTTTTTAGTTTTTAATTTCATTTAGGTTTTTTTTTTTTTTTTTTTTTTTTGTTTCTAAATTTTTAGTTGTTCGAATCATGATACTGGTAGCATTGGGTGAGAGTTGAAGAAGGAGAAGTGTGGTTGGTTTTTTTATTTTTGTAACGATTTTGTTGTTGTCATGGTGGTGATGCTAGTGGTTGTTTTTTTTTTTTTTGTTTTTGTTTTTGGTTGTCTTTGATGCTGGTGGTTGTTATGGGGGTGATGCTGCTGGTGGTTGTTATGATAGTTATTTGTTGTTTGATAAATGATTTTTGTTGTTTTTGTTTTCTAATTGTGATGGTTGAACCCAGATGAAGATCTATATGTTAAAGTTCAAACCTAGATCCTTCATCTGGGTTGGAATCTGGGTTGGAATCTGGGTTTGAACCCAGAAGTGGGTTAGTTTTTAGTTTTTATTTTTTAATTTTTTTGTAACATTTTTTTAATTTTTTTAATTTATTATATTTATTTGTTTAAGATTAATATTAATTGTTATTATTATTTTAATTGTTGGAACAATGCAATAAGGGTGTTTTAACCTTTTAATGTTTTATCACAAAACTAATAAAAATTTGGATGAAAACCGTTTTTAACTTATAGTAGGGGTTTCTTAGATTATATTTTAAAAGTTAGGGTAAACTGAGATTATTTTTATTTCAAAGGGTTTTTAGATTTTTTTTCTTTTTTTTATTGAAGTTATCTTTATTTAATTCTTGTGATAAATAGGAATAGAATTATCAATTATATAATTAGGATTAGTTTTATCTTTTGAATATATAAGATTAGAATTATCAATTAGATAAATCTTAGAAAATTAGAATCTTATGGCTATAAATAGTCAAGTGATTTTCATAACTCAGAATGAGTTGTAGTTGAGAATTATTAATGAAAGTTTTAAAGTTGTGAGGCACATTGGCTATATTTTTTTGGGCTTTTCTGGGTAGTTTTACTAAGAATTGATTGAGTTAGATTCAATTTATCTTGTTACGTTGATTCTAGATTATTTTAGTTTTTCTTAGAATTCGCTCTGGATTAGTTTGAGCTAGGGTTGAATAATTCTTTTATTCAATTCTAGATTTAGACTTGTTACTAAATCTAAATTTATGCCTTCAATATTTAATTATAATGAAATCATTGATCTCCCATATAAGATTATTAATTACTTCATTCATGTTACAGGTCTAGGTGATCTTTCACCGTTAAAAGAGTTACACCTAGCATTTAATGGAATCACTGATCTACAAGGTAAACCTTCTTAATCTTCTTACAACAAACAACCATCTCATTTATGGTAACTAGATTGATTGATGAATAAAATTTTATAATCTATTTAGCTTGAAAGAATTGGATCTTAACTTCAATAACTAAAAAACTTTGAATCAAACACTTTATTTTGTGGCTTCATACTCTCATTCAAACTTCTAGAATTCGAACATGCATGAGTTGTAACAGCCTTTACACGTCATGTATTTTCCTTTTTGTGGTTTCTCGTTATTAGAGCATCAAATAATTGGATACGATTTTTTTTTTTTATTTAAATTTCTTCTCCCTGACTTTAAAAGACAATTTTTTATTTCTTCTCACACGTTGTACTATGAGCATATATTAGATCAAGACTAAATCCAAGCCCTTCAAAATATTCCTTAAATTGCTCACAATACATATTTCTGGTATATTTAGTTGGAAATTTGAAATTGTAAAGGGTAAAAAGGTAAATTAATTTAAACAAAATATCTATAATTAAGAAATATGACACATTAAAATAAAATTTTTTTAAAAAGTGTTATGAAAGAACAATTTCATTTTAGTTCATATATCTTTATAAATTATTATTTTTTACCAATAAATGGCTAAACTCGATGTGTGATCCCCAATGTATCAAAAAATACATCGATTTAGTCCAATTAACCGTGAAACGTTAGTAAGAGAAAATGTCAGAAGAAGTAAAGTTGTCTTTTGACACATGGTTCATTTGTTGATACACATATCATGATTTTGGATGCCATGTGTTTTTTTATAGTTGTCAATTTACATAGGCTTCGTTGATGAAGCATTGTGTCAGCATTTTAAAATTTGAATAATAAAAAATTCTTTTAAGAAACAACAAATTAGAAAATGTTATTAAAAAATCTAAAAAATTAAAAGGAATTTGATATTTTATTAAAAATACAAAAAATTATAATACAATAAAAATAAAAAGTGATTTAAAAAATATTTGATTTAGGTCCCATTTGATATTGCTTTTGAGAAATTAAAATTTTATTATTAAAGTGATTGGTAAAACTTCCAAAAATAACTATTTAATAATTTAAGTAGATTTGACAATAATTTTGAAAAGCAAGTGGAATGTTACTTTTATAAAGTGATCATAAAATAATTTGTCGTGAGATTTAATGAATCGTTTAAATGTCTATATCATCCTCATTAATTTTAATAAAAAGACACTTATATCCCAACATGAATTATATTAAAATATATTATTTTATGTCTATTTTGTACATTTTATAAATTCACATCAATCAACATAAAATTTACCAAACATGTTCATACTACTTTTGAGATTTATGTAGAAGAATTATTGAAATTCTAGCCTAATTAATTAATTTACAACATATTATTTCTTTATAACAACACAATTAATAGTGATTATTTTAAAAGTTAAAATAATATCAAACTGACCCTTCATGATTTGTTTGCGGAATAGTTGAAAGTATATAATTAGCTTTATTTACTAAATATAGAGTTTGAATTCCTATAATAGGTTTAGACAAATTGAACAACCTAGACTCGTTAGATTTAGGAGCTAATATATTAAACAACAACATATCATCATCTCTAGTTGTTCTTTCACAACTTAACCAATTATCTCTATACGATAATAAACTAAAAGGAATTGTTGATGTTTCAAGTTAGCTTCACTCTCTTCTTCTTCACTTTCTTTTTGATCTCATATTGGTTATCAAATTTAATTACTCTAATTAAAATGTCAATTACCGAGGTTGAGATCCCTTGAATTTCTGATAAGAAACCCTTAGAAGAGATTTTCGAGTTTTTTAAGGTAGTTAGACCAGATGTCCTCCTCTTTGTGATGGAACAATGTTTTTATATAAAGTCTCCTTGTTTGGTTTTAGTGCTTCCATGTCTCATCTTCTCGCTGGTCAAGACTTTCTCTAGTCTTGTCCCTTTTTCCTCTAGCGTGCATTGTCTTTTCACGTTCTCCTTTGCTAGTGTTCAACTCCCTTTGTTATCCCTTATGTCCCTTATGTCCTTTCTGACATAAGGCCACGTAGTTGATCATCGTTTGTTCGTTTTGACACAAAGCCACATGGCTAATCTTGGGTCCTTCCTTTTTCCACAGCGACCTGATCTGTCCTGTCTCTTTCATGCTTTTCCTCGTTCTATGCTTCTTTATGCCCATTCTAATACAAGAACATATGGCGTTCTCTTATTCATCAACTCTGACATAAGGTCATGTGGCTAATTCTGGGCCTTTCCTTTTTCCTTTGCAATCTGAGGCCTGTCATCCCTAGACATTTGTTTAACCTAGGGTTGCTATCAAAGCTAAACTCCCTACCTCTCTAACAAAGCAGGGGCCGTCAAATGACATGGAAACTTAATTGAATTTCAAGGTAGAGTTTCCCTCTAGTTTGTCTTCTAGGCTCTTGTCAAGGTATTTGGTCATTCACATACTCTTTCTTAAGGTGATTGGGTTAAAGGCCATTATGCCTTTTTCAGCTCGTCTCTTGGGCTCCCCTTTTAGGCTTCTCCTACAGACCGACCTTGGGCTTATCCCTTGAGCTTCATCTTTGGGCTTTCCCTATGGACTGACCTTAGGCTTTTACTTTGGGTTACTCTTATGGGCTTCTTCCTTGAGCTCCCATTTTGGGCTTCTCCTATGGGTGGATCTTGGGCTTGTCCCTTGGGTTTGTCCTACGAGCTGATCTTGGACTTATCCCCCAAGCTCCATTGGGCTGACTTTATAAATTAATGAACTTTATGGTCTAAGTCCATTTTAATTTTATGATGCTAATTTCATCCCCAAACAAACACAAATTAGTAATACACACACACACACATACTTTTAAAATTTGAAACAATTTTCTTTTTCCTTTCTTAGTTAAAAATAAAACAAACAAAATTCCACAAATGATTCTAAAAAAAAAATCTAAATATATATATATATATATGAATCTTTAAATATATCGAATGACTCTTTAAATCTATTAAATTGCAAAACATTATTTTTTTTTTCAAATTTTTATTTTTCATTCATTTAGAAAGTAAAAGCTAACATAAACACAAAGTATAGTCTTATTCTTGATGGCAACTTTGGTGATTTTAACCTTCAACTATAGGTGCTTCTTCTTTTTCTTGTAAAGTCAGGGTTAGTGTTAAGAATTTTGTTGGATAGAAATAAAGACAAATACTAAAGATAGAAAGTTTGTATTAAAATAATTCAATTAATTTTGTCTGTTTAGGAAACTTTTTTTTAAAGGCATATAATTAATTTGGTTTATATTAGGAAGTTTCTTTTGAAGGAATTAATTTAATTTTGTTTGTACAGGGTTATTATTGACATATTTTCGGGTGCTTATACAAATATTTAGATTTTTAAACTTAATGAATGGGTGTATTAATAATTTGGGTGTGGAAATCATATTTGTGGGTGGTAATGTCTGCACCCATTAATTAATCTTTTAAATGTCTAAATCATCCTCA
Organism: Nephelium lappaceum; assembly: GCA_021234005.1. Taxonomy (NCBI): domain Eukaryota; kingdom Viridiplantae; phylum Streptophyta; class Magnoliopsida; order Sapindales; family Sapindaceae; genus Nephelium; species Nephelium lappaceum. The sequence goes on from CM037996.1 coordinate 1,228,955, forward strand.
TTAATTTCAATAAAAATACATTTATATCCCAATTTTAATTATATATCATTATATTTACACCAAAAATAAATTAAAATATTTTATTTTTATGTCTATTTTATACATTTTATAAATTAACATCAATCAACATAAAATTTATCAAATGTATCCATATTGCTTTTGAGATTTATACAAAAGAATTAACCAAACACTAGCCTCATTAACTTTACAATAGATTCTTTCTTAGGCACGAGCAGGGGTGGACCTAACTTTGGGTCAGGCGGGCTAGGTGTTCCCCTGAAATTTTATGAAAATTTATTAAGTTTATAATATTGGTTATTAAAAATTTAAATATATAAACAAATATTATATATTTTACAAAGTAACTAGTGCATGGCGGTTGTTACTCCTGGTTTGAGGCGTCCTGTTATATCCTTGGCAGTCTGAGTTCGAATCTCACAATTGCTGTCTTTCTCTTTCGCTTTTGTTTTTTTGTTTTTTTTGTTTTTTTTTCATAAACAATGACAAAAACTGCGTGTGTGGAGGTTCAGACTAAGACTTGGACAGATTTGGTGTAATAACTTACCAACCAAACTGATCTTAAGATTTGCCATGTTCTGACTTTGGAATTATTAATTTGCATTGATGTTCTTCCTGTTTTGTTTTATCGTGAGCTGTCCATTTTTTTTTTTAATTGTTTATTATTTGCCTTTTGCTTATAATATAATTAACTTTTTTTATTACTTTTCTTACTTTCTTTCTTTTGTTCTTTATATGGTGTCTCTTCATCTTTATTTGATACCTTGTCACTTATAATACCAAGTTAACTTACTAAATTTATTATTATTTTTTTAATTTATTTATTTTTAATAATTTAAATTTAACATACATTTTATCAATAGATCCTAAAACTACTGAAATTTGACTAAATACTCACATTTTCTTTTGCTTTTTATTCAATTATTTCTGTTCAGCATTTTTCAGGATTATTTTGAAGTTACCAAAAGTGGCCCTTTATTGATTGGTTCGCAGAATTTGGAAGTATATAATCAGTTTGATTTACTAAATATTGGAGTTTGAAACAAATTAATTTTCTATAACAGGTTTAGATAGATTGAACAACTTGGAGGTTTTGAGTTTAGTAGGTAATATGCTAAACAACAGCATATTATCATCTTTGGGTGTTCTTTCATCACTGAAAGAATTATACTTAGAAGCGATCGGATTGAAAGGAATTGTTGATGTTTCAGGTAATCTTCACTCTCTTCTTCTTCTTCTCTTTCCTTTCAATTTCGTATCGGTTATCAAATTTAATCACTTTGATTAAAATGGCTGTTAGAGAGAAAATGTCTCATATTTCCTTCCCCTTTTTGTTCAATTATTTCTGTTCAACATTTTTCAGGATTAGTCTCTCTAAATAATTTAGAGGTTTTAACCATGGGCTCCAATGAGATTGACAAATTCATTTTACCCAAAGGTAAGGATGAAACAAAAGGGTGGTATTGTCCATAATCATTCCATCACTTGCAGAAATTATAACTATTAGCCTATAATCGCATTCATTTACTCGAAATAATATGTAAATGTGTGGTTTTCACTTTCAGGTAGTACTGGTTTAAGGAAATCGAATATTACCCTTTCTTTATGGAATGTCAGTCCTCATGATACAACCAGCCTGTTACAGTCATTGGGCTTATTCCCATTTATTAAGGAACTTGATCTTCGCTACAATAATTTTAATAAATCAATGACTACTCAAGGTAAGTGCTACTCCTTTGCATTTCTCCCTCGTAATTTTCCAAATGGAAGAATTTGACAAATAAAAGTATAACTACTGAAATTTGACTAAAATTGAAACAATTATCTTCTAGATTCAAGATGTTAGATGAAAACTTCTTTTGCTGTTGGTGAAAATTTCTTAATTTCACTTGAGTTGTTTTTCCAATTTGGGAACACATGTTCATATTGATTTTCTCTTTTTCATCAGAGTTTCATAATTTGACCAACGTGGAAGAGTTGTACTTGGATTATTCTTCTCTACATATAAGCCTTCTTCAAACCATTTCAGCTTTCACTTCCCTCCGAGTTTTGTCAATGCCAGATTGTCAGCTCAATGGCACCTTGGGTTTTCAAGGTACATAGATTACTCATTGCTTAATGTTATGAAGATTCAACAAACGAATTTATATGTTTGTGCTCAAATTTTGATGTTTCATTTTATTTTGATGTTAACAGATTTACCTAATTTCAAGAATTTGAAGCATTTGTACATGGATAATACCAGGCTGGATGGTAGCTTTCTTCAAGTAATTGGACAGATGGCTTCTCTTGAGTCTTTATCGTTATCCAATTGTGGATTAGTAGGCCCTTTATCCAATCAAGGTTAAAATTTCTTCTCTTAAAAAGTAAATTATTTTTTATTAGAAATTCTAATTAGACCTTTTTATACATAATACAATATTCTAATGGGCAACCTTTTAAAAAATTTTGATGTTTCATTTTTATTTTGATGTTCACAAATTTACCTAATTTCAAGAAGTTGAAGTATTCGAACATGGAGTATACCAGTCTAGATATTAGCTTTCTTCAAATAATTGGGTAGATGACTTCTCTTGAGTTTTTATCGTTATCCAATTGTAGACTACTAGGCCCTTTATCCAATCAAGGTTAAAATTACTTCTTTTAAAAGGTAAATTATTTTTTGTTATTAGAAATTCTAACAAGACCTTTTTATAGATAATATAATATTCTAGTGCACTACCTTTTAAAAAAATGTTATAATTATTAATATTTTAAAAACAAAGTCATAAAAGCATCATCATACGATAGAAAATAAGTGAAAAGATTTTATTATTTATTATAATTTTATTTATAGCTATAGCTCATTCGTATTAACATTCTGATTTAATGTGTTGTACTCCAGGCCTCTGCAAGATTGCGCATCTCCAAGAGTTATATCTGAGTAAAAATAATTTGACGGGTACCTTGCCTTCCTGTTTTGCAATTTTGACTTCGCTTCAAGTACTAGATGTCTCTTCCAATCAGTTTGAAGGAAACATCTCCTCATCTCCAATTAAGGCTTTGATATCCATCCAAGAACTAATTCTCTCAAATAATTATTTCCGAATCCCAGTTTCACTTGATCCATTATTCAATCTCTCCAAACTCAAGAGATTCTACGGTGAAAACAATGAAATCTTTGTAGAAACTAAATCCCATTCTTCAACTCCAAAATTCCAACTGAATACCATCCGGTTGTCCTGTGGAGATGGTGGCATACTTCCTAAATTTCTCCACTATCAGCATGAGTTGAAAGAAGTTGATCTCTCTCATAACAATTTAAGGGGCGAGTTTCCAAATTGGCTGTTAGAGAATAACACAAAGTTAGAAAATCTTGTTCTAGCCAATAATTTACTTGTAGGACTCATTCAGTTGCCAAATCATTCTCTCTTAAATTTAACAACATTAGATATTTCTAACAATTTCTTACATGGGCAAATTCCAAGAGAAATAGGGCAATATCTACCAAATTTGATGAGTTTAAATCTTTCCAGAAATGCTTTTAATGGCAGCATTCCTTCTTCCATTGGTGATTTGAAGTCATTGCAAAGTTTGAACTTATCATCTAATCAATTGTCTGGCAAAATACCTGACCAACTGGCCAAAGGTTGTTCCTCTTTACAGTACCTAGTATTATCAAACAACACCATTCAAGGTCAGATGTTTTCTACCAATTTCAACCTGACAAACTTGCTTAGATTACAATTGGATGATAATAACTTTACTGGAAAAATCCCAGTCAGTTTGTCTAAGGCCTCCAATTTATTAGGATTATATCTTAGTGATAACAATCTTTCAGGTAGGATTCCAAGTTGGTTGGGGAATATGTCATTATTGGAAGATATTATAATGCCTAATAATCGTCTTGAAGGTCCAATTCCTTCTGAACTTTGTCAAATAAATAATCTTGAAGTTCTTAACCTTGTAGGAAATAGTCTATCTAGTACCTTACCATCTTGCTTAAGCTCTTCATCACTCATTCAAGTTCACTTGTCTAAAAATAGGTTAGAAGGGCAATTAAAATGGGCCTTCTATAATAGCTCTTCCTTGGTGACGTTGGATCTTGGATATAACCATTTAAAGGGAAGCATTCCAACTTGGATTGATAGACTTTCTCAATTACCTACCTTATTTTGAGTAATAACAATCTTGAAGGTGAAGTGCCAACACAACTATGCCAGTTGAACCAATTACGCTTGGTAGATCTTTCTCATAACAATCTTTCTAGGTCAATTCCTTTTTGTTTAGATGTCACTGCACTCCGTGATAATGATAATGATCATGATGTTGTCACTCCAACTTCTAACAATTCCATGGCTCCTGCTGAACCCCCTCAATCCCATATAACGGTTGACCAAGGTGGTCCTTCATTGAAGAAAGAAGAAATTGTTGAGTTCCCAACGAAAAACAATTCTTACTTTTACCAAGGCAAACTTCTCACCTATATGTCTGGAATTGATCTCTCATACAATAAATTAACAGGTTTGATTCCTCAACAAATTGGAAATCTTACTAGGATCCGCACGCTAAATTTGGCCCACAACAACTTGACAGGACCAATACCACCTACATTTGGGAAGCTTAAACAAATAGAAAGTTTGGATCTTTCCTACAACAACTTAAATGGTAAGATCCCTCCTCAACTAGGTGAACTATATTACTTGGGTTTTTTTAGTGTTGCAAACAACAATTTGTCCGGAAAAATCCCTGAGAGTAGACAACTTAGTACTTTTGGAGATCATGGCTATGAAGGAAATCCTTTTCTTTGTGGACCGCCATTGAACAAAAGTTGTGACACAATTGAATCACTATCACCAATGCCAAGGCCTCCTACTAATGATGGTGAAGAGAACAATTTATTTGACATGAAGATCTTTTATATCAGTTTTATAGCATCTTATGTAATTGTTCTCTTAACAATTGTTGCAGTTTTATGTATAAATCCTTACTGGCGGCAATTATGGTTTTATCTCATTGAAAGATGGATGACATCCTGCTATTATTTTGTTGTGGACAATCTCCCCAATGGACTTTGCGCAGACTATTGAATGTATAGTTGCATCATGATATTTATCTTTTTTGTAATTTTCATTCTCAGTGTGATTTTTGTAATGATATAATATGGTAAATATTCCATTGCATTCATAATAACGTTTGCTTATACCTATCGAATATTGCCATTTATTGTTATTAAATTAATCACTAACTCTAAACCATATACCATAAATGATTTTATTATGCAATAGAAAATCTATACTGCTCCAAAAATTGGTGACATATTTCTAAAGTTGACTACAATAAACCACTAAAATAATGCATGGTTTTAGGGATTCTATGATTTATACTAAGATTAAAGTTCATTAATTCTTGAAAATAAACTCTTCATCTTCACGCTAGCCTCCACAATATGATTCATATTATTTGTCATCATCTTGTATTTATATAATCATATTGTGTGACTATATAAAAGAACTTTTGCTATTGTATTTTAAGATATATGATAGAAATTGATGAATGAAGACTCCATTTTCTTTTGGGGCAATACTTTATCTATTCCATAATTTTGTGTTTATATTGTCATATTATTGTTTATTCCAATTATTTCATAACACGTTATCAGCACAAGTATTGTATTTGTATAATCATATATGTAAGGCTATGTAAAAGACTTTTTACTATTGTATTTTAAGATATATGATGGAAATTGATAAATGAAGAATCCATTTTCTTTTGGAGCTATACTTTCTCTATTCTATAATTTTGTGTTTACGTTGTTATATTATTTTTTCAAGAAATTGATAAGTATTTTTATTTCCCCCCAAAATAATTGATTTATCTTACTTTCTATTCTTAATTTTATTCTTAATATTTATTTGGGTTGCCAAAAAATTAAAATTATTTGATTGTGTTGCAACTATAAGGAAATTTGATAAGTAGATTCAAATTAAATATAGGGAAAAATCTAAACCAATAATACCACACATTCCCGCCGCGCGGCGCCCCCCCCCCCCCCCCCCCCCCCCCCCCCCCCCCCCCCCCCCAAAATGGTGAATAATCTCAGTTTACCCTAATTAGAATTATAAATTTTGATACATTTAGCTATTAGAATCAAAAGTTTTATAGTGCTAATTTATTTGAAACTAGAAATTTTAGTTAAATTCTAATTAAATTTTGTTGGCTTTCAAGCTCAATCTGGGCAATTGTATATGTCAAATAAATTATAGTTACCTGAAGCAACATAATCGGCCATTGCCTATTTTATAGAAAGAGTGTGTCTTGGACCATGGATCTAAACACAAAAGGCAACAAATATACAAATTTTTGTTTTATATATGAAGCCAATGTTATGCATATACATATACATAGAAAGCAATGTGACTCTTTCGGGTTATGAAAAAGATCAAACAGATTTGATCTTATGATGTTATATAACATAATGGTTCCATCAAATTTGCTTTAATTGATTGGATTCTCGATGAACGATTTAAATCCAAATTTTTATATTTTAAATCTAAAAAGTTTCAGATTCTTGATAAATTTATTCTCAATTTTATTTGGATCTTGAAACCTGAAGTTTCAGATTCTTACTTCTGTTCTAAATTATAATTTATTTAGATTTTGAAACCATAAGTTTCAAAATTACGAATGAAAAAGATTGAGAAAAATTAAATCAATTTGGATTTGATACGAAAAGAACCCGTTTCGAACCCAAGTATGTAGATTTGAAAATATGTCTCCTCATTAAGGGTGAATAGAGACTTGAAGATCTTTTATACTAACTTTTGTTCATGATTTCAAGATATATAGATCGTGAAATTTAGATTCGTAAATACGTTAAAGTATTCTAGTTTCTATTTACAGATTTTAACTCATCGAGGTATGTATTTTCATAATTAAGTATCTAATACGGATTACTTGATCGAGTATATATAAATAACGATCTCATGCCTCATGTTATACGGTTAAACTCTATTGGTGTTATGATTAAGTCGTCACCTTTCCAGTGATGGCATGGGTCTAATAGTGGCATGAGCCGTTAGATGTGGAAACTAGATAGTGGTAACTTTTAGAGTTTCATGATAGTGTTTTTGTTTGGGATATTTTATAATATATCATAAAATTAAGATATGATTGTACTTTATTGAGAACCTGAAGTCCTAAAACAATTAAAGAGATTGATTTGATTTGAAGAATAATTTCAGTTTTTACTCTATCAAAACTTGAAGTTTTGATTTACTATCAAATTTAGATATGTAATTATGATATACAATCACATCATAGCTTGAAACTTTGGGTTTTTGAGAAGAAAATATACAATATTTTTATTCTTCTTATATTAAATTATATACATTACAACAAAACAGTCCAACAATATCGGAATATCCATACCGGGCACTAAAGGCCCGGTATGGATACAGTTATTTAATTAAAAAAAACATTAAAAACGGATTATCCATACCGGGCGCAACCCGCTCGGCATGGATAATCCAAATTCGATACCGGGTGGGGTGCACTCGGATTAGATTTCGAATTATCCATACCGGGCGGGTGACTTGCTCGGTATGGATAAAAATATTTTATAATAAAAAATTAAAATATATTATCCATAACCCACCCGGCATGGATAATTCATATTCCATACCAGGCGGGTTGCGCCCGGTATGGATAATCCGAATTCTAATCCGAGTGTAACCTGGTCGGTATGGATAATCCAAAATCCATACCAATCGGGTCGCGCCCGATATGATATTTGGATTATCCATACCGAGCGCCCGGTATGATATTTGGATTATCCATACCGGGTGCGACCCCGCCCGGTATGGATAACCTGGGTGGGTTTACCACTGACCCAAACTTCAACCGCCCCTCCCCCCACTCACATTTTCACCCTGTTTTCTCTTTCTTTCACTTTCTCTCACATCCTCTCTCTCCTTACCTTAGCCGCCACAACCGCCGACGCCTCTCCTCATTCGCCTGTCGGTCGTCGCTCTGGAAGCCCGTTGTTCACCTCGCCAGTCGCCGTCGTCCACTGATCTATTTTCTCTCTTTCTCTTTCTCTTACATCCTCTCTCTTCCTACCCTAGCTGTCGTTGCCGACGTCTCTCCCCTTTCGCCTGTCAGTCGTTGCTCCGGAAGCCCATCGTTCACCTCGCCAGTCGTCGTCGTCCACCGATCTATTTTCTCTCTCTTTCTCTTTCTCTCACACCCTCTCTCCCTACACTAGCCACCGCCACCGATGCTTCTCCCCCTTCGTCGATCGATCGTCGCACCGAAAGCCCGTCGTTCACCTCGCTAGTCGCGCCGTCCACCGATCTACCTCCAATGAGTCTTCCCTCCTTTTGTTCTTCTTCTTCTCCCTTTCTTCTTCTTCTTCTTCTTCCTCTTCTGACCGCCGCGCTACCAGCAGGAACAAGTCCTACCGCGCGACCACCGGTCGAACTCTCCTTTTATTTTTGTTAGGTTATCGAGTTTGGCTTATCGAGATTATTGTTTTTTGATGCAAAGAGAGTCATGGAAGACAATATTGACTCTAGCATACCAAAATCTTGGTGTTGTGTATGGAGATTTAAGCACCTCACCGTTGTATGTATACAAAAGCACATTCGCTAAAGATATTCAACACTCAAAGACAAACGAGGTGATAAATGGGGTTTTGTCTTTTGTTTTCTGGACTTTGACGTTGGTTCCTTTGTTGAAATACGTGTTTATTATGCTTAGAGCTTATTATAATGGAGGAGGAGGGACTTTTGCTTTGTACTCGTGTTTATTTTTATTTTTATTGGTTTGTTGAGTGAATTGGTTTGGTAATTTGTGAATTTGGACTGTTTGAGGGCTAAATTTAACTATTTGATCTTTGAATTTGTTTTTGCATTTTTTTTCTGCTGTGTCCGGGCTCGAGGTTTCCATGGCTAGGGAGCATCACAAATGTAAGATCCTTATAATTTGATTTTAGTTTATTCAGTTTAGTATCAAAAGACTTTTAAAAATGATAGACAAATCACATTTAGATTGTTTAAAGGGGTTTGTTATGGCATAGTTCTTCAGGGTGGTTTTCTTGATATGTTAGTGTGAGCATAATTTCTACCAGAATTCTTTAGAGTGAGAATTGCTGGATTTTAGTAGAACCATTTCAAGTTTCTGTATTGGTAGTCCCTTTGTGAACTCCAGGGTGTTACTTTTTTTTAACTAAGATTGCATAAGTTCTGTCGATTGTTGAATTCATATGTATATGTAGCTTTTATTTTAATATTAAATTATATATATTTTAATCATGGAAAATAAATTTGAAATTAAAATATTTTCCATACCGGGCACGTGCCCGACATGGAAAATGATTATCCATGTCGAGCATATGACCGGTATGGATACTGGGAGTATCCATACTGGGCATGTGTCTGGCATGGAAAATGATTATCCATGCCGGGCATATGACTGATATGGATACTAATTTTTCATGTTGGGCACATGCTCGGTATGGATAATCATTTTCCATGTCAAGCGCATGCCCGGTATGGATATCACCGGTATGGATATTGGGAGTATCCATACTGGGCGGCTTGCCCGGTATGGATATCACCGGTATGGATATTGGGAGTATCCATACCGGGCAAGCCGCCCAGTATGAATAGTCAACCATACCGGGCAATGCCCGATATGGATGACCTGTTTTGTTGTAGTGATAATTATTTGTTATTTCTCATAAGTCTTTTTTGGTTAGCGAAGGATATGTTATTTTTGTCTTTCTTCTTTCCTCAAAGCAAAATATGAAAATAAGGTACATGATATATATTTTCTTATACCTTAATTGTTTATTAAATATTCATTACCATTCATTGTAATTGTATTTTGAGAAATTGTTTATTAATTTATTGTAATCTACGTAAAAGATTATGATTTATGTATCTTAGTAAAAGGTTTAATTTATATTTTTAAAGAAATATATATATATATATATGTATGTATGTATATGTATATGTGATCACTAAATAAATGAAGTCAGATGATTGAAACAATTTGTACTTCAAATTTGCTCATGAAGTAGCTGATGGCTTGAAAAAACAAAAATCAACAATTTGTTTTTCATAAAATTAAGAATTTTGCGGAACATTGAGTTTCAAAAACTTTTTAGAAAACTCAAGAACCCAAGATTTATAAAATAATGAAATAAAATAATATAAAGAAATAAAAATCAAATTTTTACCTTATGTATTGATCTCTGTGGATTGCTCACTACCTTCCCTTCCTTGATATATCTCGAAACCAAGAACCAAGTGAGTTGACACAATTATATAGAATTGTGCTCACTTACTTTTTGATTTCTTTCTAAAAAAAATCAAATTAAATCAATACTTATAAGAGGTGAGTGTTTGATTTTTGGTTATACAAAGAACAAAGACATAAATTCTTGTTCTTTGTATTTGTTGAAAGAAAAAAAACTTTTTCTTTTCTCTTATTGTTTCTCAAAAACATAAACAACAACCAAAAACCTCATAGATGTAGAAAGAAACTTTTTCTTTTTATAGGCAAACAATTAGGGTTTTAATTAATCAATATTAATATTGACCCTAATTTTATTATAATTAAACTTTTGCTCCATATAATATAATTAATTCAAAATTAATTCATGTTATATTTTGAAATATAACTTGTAACCTCTTATAAAATTAATTAGATAATTATTAATTCATAATTAATAATTAAATAATTTGAATAATCAATATTATTCAAATACTAAGTGAACACAAATTTTTGTTACTTATGTAACATCTGTAATTGGACGGTCCAATTATAATATTCTATATACACGTTTCTTATAGTAAAATGAGCTATCAAGGGGACCCGATGGACCTACAGTTTTGAGCTCCAATAATATTGGAATTATTAATTCAACTTTTTAATTAAATAATTCACTATTATTAATCTTAAAGTTACTCCACTAAAACCTTAAGATTGCACTCTCAAAATTGTAGATGCTTTTTTATACAATTTGAAATTTTTCAGTGTCCATTGATTTAATCACTATATATTATTTGACCCTCCACAAATAGTTCATAATTAGAGTAAGGTCAAGTGTCTGTTTTACCTCTCTAATTATTTCTTGATCCTTAAGTACTATTGATTTTCTAATGAACAATATATTCATAACAACTTATGAATTTATCTTTATGTTTACATATAAACAGAAAGTTGAGCGCTCTTATTGTTCAAGACTTGAATCAACCCTTAAGGGAACTACTTTTCTACTTCTTGCAAGAATGAGTGAATTCCACTATTGTATAGAATGTTCCAAGCTACTTACTAAATTATATCCCCAAAGTACGAAGTTACTGATCGGGTATCTACACCAATCTCACCCATGTAAATCAAAGGAAATAACTTAACAAGCAGGAGTTCATAATACACTCAGAATTAAGATCAATTCATATATGATCATCTGGTTGATAAATATAAATATCTAAAATTAACGGATATTATTTAAAGACTTATATTTATCGTGGCTCAGTCCTATATAATCTTTATTATATAAGGTGCCTCCATTTCCATGTCACCACATGAACAGTCTTGGATAAAACTATTGTATCAAATACGAAAGGGACCGTAGCTGTAGATTTACTATAAATGAAGTACCCAACTTCGTTTGTTTTCTACAGACTCTTTAAATTACTTATCTCAAACTAAATCCACCTGTATATAACACTTATACACTTAGTTTGAAATTATATTAGCAATCAAGGATGTTTCTCATGATATATACGATTTTTGCAAAATATATAAATTGAATGAAATGAATACTTTATTAAAAATTTATAAAACCGTTTACAATATTACAAGCTCTTAGGGCAAAAACCCCAACAGTAGCAATGTTAATAATTATGGGGTGAAAAACTATTTATCTCGCATGACTAAATTAATTAATATCATTCCTTGAAGTGAATGTTAAATCATCTAATAGTTATGGCGATGATTATGGTCAATAAAGTCTTGGTGATCATAATAAATTTAACCATCTGAAGTGGAATTCACACCAAAGCAAATAAGCAAAATGTTTACTATCGGTGGAATATGAAATTATAATAATTGTGTACTTGAAGTATACAGAAATATTACATTCATCTTTTACCAATATATAAAGCCTCCAGAAGAGCAAATTTGCATATTACAAAGTGAAAAACGATAATGTTGTATAGGTGAAACTTTGTTACTTTAATAGATCCTGAAGGAATCTATTTAGATATACATCAAGAAAAATATATTATATTATTTATACTGTCATATGCTAGAAGCATGTTTTATAATTGAGACTATCACATGATTATATGTATAATATGATCAAAAATCGTGATGGATCAAAAGTTATTTTTTTCATCCAATAATACAAAGAAAATGATGCATCAAATTATTAGAAGTAATATGGATATCCATTATAGAACCTGAAAATTCTTGCCTATTAAATGTCCCTAAATGACAATAATTGATATTATAATTTGGTCCCTGAATGACACTATACGACATTTTAGTCATTGAAGAATAATATGATAGTCTAATATATCCCTAAAGGATAGTAAGACAGTATAATTAAGTCCTAGAAGGACATTATAATTATATAAATAAGTCCCAGAATGACATTATGATGATGCAAATAAATTCATAAAGGATAATAAAATAAGGCTAATAAATAAATTTTCTTGTCGTTAGGGGAAGAATAAGAATAAAAATAAAATTAAAAAACTTAATGACGTGAAATTATAATTGGCATGCATCATTCATTATGATGATTACTATATAAGTCACGTGAACCTGAAATTCAAAGGATCGTTTATTTGAAAATTCCATATCCGAATAATTTTATACTCATTGCCAATATATTAACTCAGGTGATTGTTCATGAAGAACAATTTATGTAAATGACAATAAATAAATCATTCATTACACACGAAAATATGAAAAGTAAATTTGATTGTCAAGTTATTATTCCTTGAAGTGAATAATAAAATATCATGGTCATTTTAAAGATTATGTTCGAGTTATATATAATCCTCATCATATAAATAACCACTCTTGAAAAGTTAATTGTTTTTGAAGAGATAAAACTCTTTTATGTAATCTCCCTTTATGAAACTAAAAAAAGGGATCTTAATTGCATATGGAAAGGTGCATATACCTAATTATAAATATTATAGTTTGTTCAAAGAATATGCAAAAGTTTACAATAGCCTCCCTTGAAAAGGTATGTATAAAACTTAAAGAAAATTAAGATCTCATATTTTATTGCTCTGCATATTATAAAAGAATGATGAGGATATTGAATAACATATTATGGATAAATGTTGATATCAAAATTATTGATCAAAACAAAAGTAGAGCTCTACTTATATAGTTGTATTTAATTTGTCATGTGGACGCTTAAAAACATTATAGGTTTGATCAAGATAATTACTCATATGAAAATTGAGACAATGAGATATAATTATATCTCAAA
>CM037996.1:1242573-1317892 GCA_021234005.1 Nephelium lappaceum
AATTGTTCCTTTCAAACTGTTATTACTTAAAATTATCTTTTTTAATGATGGAAAAGCATCCAAAGATGATAAAATGTCATTGTTAAGCTTGTTGCTTCGTAAGCTTAGGTGCTCCAAATTGCTCAATCTTGATAACTTATCTAAACCTGTAACATATAAAAGAATATATTATTTCATGAATATTCATCATATATCCATTAACTGCTAAGACAGTAAGGGTATAGAGGTCTTTTAATTATCTTACTTTAAACAAAAGAAAACAAAAAAAAAAAAAAAAAAAACCCACAAAAAGACAGATCTGAGTGGGCTTCCAGCAACCACACTGACTACAAGTCTACAACAAAACCAGCGGAGCACCAGCCCGTGTGTCCGCTTCTATATCTTTTACAAATTTTTGTTTTTTTTTTTTAAAAAAAAAATTTGGAATCTAAACTTTTTCAAGTTAATCCAAGCATTTTTGTTATCATAGTAGGAGGATGTAGATGGCCTCCTCCTTGTATTGGAGGAGCTCACTCAAATTCTTACACTAAAGTTAGCGCTTTAAATTACTTTTATATTGATTATCGATGTTAATAAATATTGTTATTGAGATTTTAATCTGTTTTCAAAAAAATAATTCCATGATTTTGTTGTATCTTTGGGGAATATAACTTGTTCAATCTCATTATAGTCCAAATATAACATTTTCAATTACTGTTATACTAAAATATCGATGACAATAAATGTTGTTATTGAGTTCATAATTTATTTTCAAAAAAAATTATTACATAACTTTGACAGGTAATAAAGTAATGGTTTGGTTGTACCTTTGTGGAATATAACTTCTTCAATCTTGTTATTATCCAAATTTAGATACTGTAATGTGTTATGAGAATCTACACCTGAAAAGAAACCAACAAAATTTAAGAACTCACAAAAATATTAGAGAAATATTGTTTTAATGGGAAGGGAATACATTTAGTCAACTGATTATTCAAAAAATAATTTATATTTAGTCAACCGATTATTCTATGTCAACTTAAATTGGTGGACGTTATCGTATTTCTAAATAAATATGTATAGTTTTATTTTTGTAATCTTGTTGAAGATATTTTTGTAATAAACAATTTTGGTAAAGAATGTGATTCATGGAAGGTAATAATATACCACAACCACTTGTTTTTAATACATAATTTAAATATAATAATATTTCAAAATATTTGTTCAACAAAATCAAAATATCATTTATACCTAATATGCTTGGTTTTATAATTTTCCTTTTTTAAATTTAAAAAACAGATCAAATTGGTTAAAGTGATTTTCTAAAGGAACATGTGAATGTCATTTATACCATAAGTTTAAATTTTATGTCTTTTCAAACTTATTGTTGGACAACCCACATACTGCAAATTGTTATGGAAATCTAGTTTTAGAAGGAATTCAAACAAAGTAAAAAAAGGAAAAAAAAAAAAAAAAAAAAAACCCTCATAGAATGCATGAGATACCTCTATCAACTGTACTGATAGGAAAAATTAAAGGAAACTTACACTAAAAAAAAAAAGGAAAAAAAAAAAAGTAGCATGTAAATTAAAAATGAATAAAAAAGAAAAGAGTAACTTGAGTTAGACAAAGAATCTCTTTGAAAGCTTTTAATTTTAGTGAATCTGAGATCCACTTCTTGCACGCTCATCACTCTAATCAATTTATTGATTTATTTTTCAATCTATCAAGAAAGCATATAAAAAATAGCTTACTTTGAAGATCAATTGTTCTTTTCAATTTATTATCTGATAAATGTAACTCCTTTAGTGATGAAAGAGCAGGTAGAGATGATAATATATCATTGTTGAGCATATTCTTGTCTAAAACCAGATATTCCAATTTGCTCAATCTTGATAGTTTGTCTAGACCTGTAACACATCATGAGAATAAATTATTTAATTAACATTCTTCATAGTTATCAATAAAATAAATAAAACGTCAATTGAAATAATTTCATTTTCAATATCTAAATTTATATAGACGCGCATGAAAAATAAATATTCATTTTTAAATTAATCTATTAGAAAAAGAAGCAAAACTAAACTAAAATTTGAAGTAAAATTTCATCACAAGGAAGTTGTAAGATATACAACGATAGCAAGCAAGAGATCTTTGTTTTGAACAAAACCAACTGTAAAATTAATTTTTTAAAAAATATTAATTATTCATTCATTTTGCAGTATTATTAAGAATGGAAAGCAATACATCACCTTCGTATTTAATAAAACCGGCTATATTATTCTCAGATAACTCAAGCGACTCTAGTTCTTTAAAAATAGAAAACAAAGAAGCATTTAGATACCATTCTCCTAAATTCTCATTTCTTGTACTCCAAAGATTGAGACTGATCACTCTACCACTACTATTGCTACACTCAATTGTTGTTCCCCATTGACAACAATCGGAGTTCTTCTCTCCACCGACCCAATCTGAAAGATCATTATAACGACTAAGATTGAAGAAATGTTTAAGTTGCAAAAGAGCAACTCTTTCTTCATCCAAACAACCCTGAGTTAAACACCATGCCAACGAAACAAACATCAAAACCCACGCCCACTTTGAACCCATCTTCTTAAGGCACTCAACTCAATAACTAATAACTATAGACACTGGCTGAGAGCCATTATATATACACATTATTTTGTCTTTTTGTTGGTCGCCTTTACAAAATATTTTTCTTCTTTTTTAATTAATTTTTTGGCGTGACATGTGATCAATTTTGCCTCCTTCCAAGTCTCATCATTAAATCTCCACACGCATAAAGGACCACTTGTGCTTGACCGTGGGTCCACTAAACAATTATGGTGTCTACACTTAGAGTCTTTGCTTTTCTCTTGATAGCCGTGCACTCATAATTCGTATTCATTAAATGTCTTTATCTTTAACCACTTGCCCATTTGAAATTTTTCATCACATTTCTCAGCAGCATAAGGAAACCCTCCTCGTATATATTTCTTATTCTTGTTTTTTTTTTTTTTTTTTTGAAATAGTGTATATTTCTTATTCATTGTATTAAATTGTAAACATATTCAATTTTTTTTTTTTTAATTCACGACTCTTGCATATGTAGGACACCAAATTTTTTCTTGAACATTTATATGTTCATTTAAATTTTATAATTTTTTATTTCCATATAAATACAAACTTTATCAAAGTTTTTCATTAAAAAATGTATTGAAGATAACTCAAAGGAGACCTTGAATTTCTAGCAGCCCAAAAACTACACCAATTCCATGGTTTTCAGAAGCATTATATTTTTTTCAGAAACAAAATTACGTGTTAAACAATAAATTCCATCTTTAATGCAACTACTGGTATAGTTTCATTAAATGTTAGTGTATGTTACAAAAATTGGTTGCATTTTCTCTTGAATTTGGACTGCTACACAGCTTCACTCTTTCCTTAGCTAAACAAGTAATTTTTAAAATTTAAATTTTTTTATTAATTATTTAATACGGAACAATGTTATTTAAATATCAAAATTCATCAGCACAAAAAAAAAAGTTTCAAAAATTCTATAGTTGATAATTCATATCAAATTTTAAATTATTTGGCAGTGCTATATGTAAATTTGATGATAATCTTGGCAAAGATAAATAATTTTACAATTTGTACTTACTAATAATTTTATCGCAATCATACCCTCATCTGATGAAAGGGCAAATATTAAGAGTTTAACATTTCTCCTCTTCAAAATGCATCTTTTGGAACCTGATTTAGGTGCCAATGCATCTATCTTTTCTAAAGTTCACCAACGAAAGGTACGGACAAACGACAAGAAAAATACGTGTTAATTATACAAAATCAATTTTTTTTTTCAAAAAATGACTTATATAAAATCATGATTGTTTTGAAAATTCTCATCATGCCAATATAATTTTTTGAAACCCTTGGTCTTTAAAAGTTTTCATAACTCATAATTTTAAAAAATTCTCATATATTTTTATATAAATTGCGAAGCAATGACTCACCATAGCCCTTATCCACCTTTAACATATCAATAAGAGTTTCACCAAAATTCCACAAAGCCATCTACCATATTTTATTCAACAATGGATTTATACAATTTGAAAAGTAAGGGTCAATAACATCAAATTTTATACTATCTTTTATCTTTTCAAGCTCAATTTTTTTCCACTGCATACTTTTATAGTCTTTAAATGTTTGACTGTTTGTCATAGCTTGACTTTTGACTTAATAATTAATGGTAGACTAAATGAAATAACTTATTCTATTTCCAAACCGCAATTGATTATTTGCATAATGTATCTCTTGGATTCAAAATATCCCTTGGGTTCAATCGACGTATATATTAATTTGAAAAGGAATAAATATTTATTATTATTATCATCTTGAATTCCTATAATTAATTTTTGCTTTTCCCAAAAAAAAAATTGAATTTTTGTTTGAAAGAGTGTAAGAAAATTAAATTAGTTTAAAGATAAAAAAAAACTAATGGTAATCTTTTTTTTGTTTTGTTTTGCATTTATTTTGTACTAATCATTTTTTATAAACCAATTAATCATTTTTTTAATTTTTATTTACAAATATTTTTTCTCTTTTCAACTTACCTTCTTTCTTGCATTCTTGTTTTTTTTTTTTTTTTTCATTCTTCTCCAATTCATCATCTTCTATTATTCTTGTCTTTCTCTTTAGTCCAATCTCCTCCATCATCATTTTTCTGTCATTAATTCTCATCAATGGTTTCAAAATATATTAGCCAAAAAAAGTGGAAAAATTATTGTTCTTCACACATTCTTGCGCTTATAGTTATACATAAAGAAAATTTTGTGTAAAAGTGATTTGTAAGATTTAGATCTTTTTTTTTTTTTTCGATCAAAATGTGTGTGTTTATGTATGATCAAGATATGTTTCTTCCAAAAATCCAATTTATCTAACCCAATATCAAAACACAAAACAAAACAAGAAAAACTAAAGAAAAGAAGAACACATATAAAACTTTGTCATCCAGATTTATTCAAGTCATATATAATAGATTTCAGTGGATACATCACGAATTTAGATTGATAGAAAAATATTTGATTGTTCATAAATATTGTTAAACAATAAAATAAGCTACTTATGAATAATAAAATTTGTAAAACTGAAATGTAATTTTATTTTTATTTCCTTAAATTATCATGTTTTTATAAGTAATTTTAAATATGAATGCTTTTGTAATTAAAAAATTTATTTAAAATGTGGGTGTGAGGAGTAGTTTCTCTGGTGGTAGTGCCCTCACCCTTAATCTAAATCAGTGCAAGGCAAGTTCTATCTAAATTTTGTTAAGACAAACTTTAGTGTTGATCTCATAAGAATATGCAAAAAGTTTGATAAAATTCTGTAAATTTTAATTATATATGTACGGTAAAGAAAAATGGTTAGTTTTAAAGAAGCGAAAATTTATAGTTGCTTAAACGTAATTATCATTGTTATCTTTTTCGTGCATCATGCTACCAAATTATGCGTGGAATTAAGTCAGAAAGTTGAAGGAAAAGTAACTGGGTAGAAAATCAAGTAATTAAGCGAAAAGTCATGCACTTGTCTACTTTATTGAAAATCAAGTGCGGTAGGTGGAAATGGAAAATTTTGCATCATTTGGTCTACCCTCAACAGTTAAGACAAAGTCAAGTTAGCATAATTTATCTCTCTACTACAAGACTGCAAGTGATTGATTGACCAACACTATTTCCACCATCTGCACTTATTTTTTCGCAAAATCTATCTCTTGGATTCAAGAGATTCATTATTTGCTTCTTATTAATATACACCCATTATTTAAAAAAAATTGAAATAACTACGACTAAAGTGTATAACTGAAGTATTACGAGCAATAAATTATAATTTATAAGTGTATTCTAGCGAGTTTTTCCTCTATTATTTGTGTTTTACTTGCAAGGAAATTGCATTGGTAAGGCTTTTTATAAATGGTCATGCTCAGTTCACGATGCACATCTCTTTGGTAGGTATATGTCCTCTGTGTGTGTGTGTGCGTGCTGCATAATGCTTATAGCTTAGAGTATTTCCAATGCAAAAATTGATTGTATTTTAGAAACAGTTGTCATATCATCAATGTCAAGGGAATGTGCATCCTACATGGCATAATGACATGATACTTGATAAACAATCAAGTTAAAATGTGTTCTCCAATGCTTCCACTTGAAATGTACACTTTAATGAGGTGTTGATTTTTTTTTTTAATCACAAAACTTTCTTAATTATTAATCACAAGTAATAAATTGCTGTAGAGGAGAGGTTGGAGAGGACAAATGTAGGAGATGGTGGGTTGATATAGAAAATTAATATGATTAGTTAGCAATAAATAACTGTTTAACAGACCCTCTGAAAGTAGAGGGTCATGTTGACAGTGACTACTTTTTTTTTTTTTTTTTGCCGCATCAGCTTCACAATGGAGAGTGATAGTTGTATTGGAGAAACCTATTTTAACATAATGTTTATTTGTCTTATGTGTCATTTCATTTTTCTACAATTCATTTCTGTATTAGAGATGCTCTTAGCGCACTCAATCCTCTGTATGTGATCAAAGATGAAGTCCGAATTTATGTTTTGGAGCCGGGTAAAAAATATAAATTTAAATTAATTTAAAAGAATACTACTGTTTAACAAGAGATGCTATTGAAAATGTGAAATATAATATACATTTTAATTTTAATAAACGATCTAAAACTTAATTTGTAAATAAAAATGAAGCTCACCACTTTTTAAATCTAAAAAATAATACATAATGAATTCTATACTAAATTTCTAAGTGATTTCCCTTTAAATAAACATGATTAAAGAGTTTGTAAGTATGTAATCTTTCATCTTATTATGAAGACAAATCTAACAATACACATAGCCGAAAACTAATTTTCAGTAGAAATTGTTAACATCATATGAGTAAAGCAAATACAATTATTCTATAATATGCTTTAATCTCAATTACTTAAATATATTGTAGTAATTTAATTTTATGGCTTTCACATTAAGTTATAATAAAATATCATAACTTGAAATAAATTCAAATAATTAAATTACAAACTAGAAATATGAATTTATTAAAATCATATTAATCATCTAACAAAATAACCAATATAATTTACACAAGTTTTGACAACAAAAATATAGATTAAACTAAATAATAATATGTGAAATAAGAGAATCTTAAAAATGGTGGATTTTTTCTCCTACTTTAAATGTATAATAATAATAATAATAATCAGCAATTTTATGTATCTAGTGATTTCCTATTGATTGTTATCCTTTAAAATATATATGATCTTAATTTTTAATTAAAACAATTAGAAAAATTCATTAGCAATCTTTGTATTTATTGTATAAAATAAAATTCATAAACTTACCTTGATGGTACTGGGTTTGCAACAAAAATACCTATAGATTTTTAGTTCAAACTCTGGGAAATCCACCTTACTCACTTGTGGTTCAAAGAGAACTCTGGCTATGCTCAGCCTCCACAACACCCTTTCGAGGGCAAGGCCAAAACCTATTTGGGCGTAGGTACTCTTTTTTCCTTGTTGGGTTTTTCCTATTGTCTAAAGCCTAAATCCTAATGAATCTAGAAGATTAATTTAAGTAAGTCTATTTGGTAAAATATATATATACATATATATATATATATATTTTACCAAATAGACTTACTTAAATTAATCTTCTGGGTTCATTAGAATTTGAGTCTTACATATTAAGTTTTTTCGATAAGGTTTTTAATGAGGTCTACTATAGGGATTGATTTGCAAAGTTTTGATTTCAACTGAATCTTTTGTTGTCTTTCTCTTCCCATAGTCGGTTTCTATTCCTTTTATGGTGGTTCTCTTTTTTGTAATGGTTTTTGGCCTTTTCTCTTTTCGTACTTTTTTTTTTCTATTTTAATAATATGTTGTCTTTGACCAACAACCTTATTAGCAAATAAAAAAAAAAAAGAGTTTGACAGTTCTCCTCTTCCCCATAAAGAATGCATCTTTTGGAACCTGATTTAGGTGTAAAAGCATCTTTTGGAACCTCATTTAGGTGCAAATGCATCTATTCTCCAATGAAAGGTATAAACACACTATAAGAAAAACACATGTTAATTATACAAAAATCATTTTTTCAAAAAAAAACTTATGTAAAATCATGATTGTTTTGAAAATTTTCATCATGCCAGTATAGGTTTTTAAAAGTCTTCATAACTCATGATTTTAAAAACTCTTATATATTTTTTTTATACAACTTGGGAAGCAATGATTCACTGTGGCCCCTCTCTACCTGTAATATATCAATAAGAGTTCCACCAAAACTCTACAAAATCACCTACCACACTTTTTTTCAAAAATGGATCCATATGGTTTAAAAGGTAAGGGCCAATAATATCAAACTTTATACTATCTTTCATCCTTTCAAGCTCAATTTTTTTCCATTGCATGCTTTTCTAGTCTTTAAATGTTTGACTATTTGTCCTAGCTTGACATTTGACTTAATAATTAATGGTAGACTAAATGAAATAACTTACTCTATTTACGGACGGTAATTGATTATTTGCATAATGTATCTCTTGGGTTTAATTGACGTATATATTAATTTGAAAAGGAATAAATATTTATTATTATTATCTTGAATTCCCATAATGAATTTGGTTTTTCTCAAAAAAAAATAATGAAATTTTGTTTGAAAGAGACTATAAGAAAATTAAATTAGTTTAAAGATAAAAAAGCTAATGGTAATTCTTTTTTTTTTTTAAATCTCGTGCATTTATTTCGTACTATTCATTTTTTATAAAATAATTAATCATTTTTTTAAATTTATATTTATAAATATTTTTTCTTGTTCCAAATTACCTTCTTTCTTCCCTTTTTTTTTTTTTTCCTTTCATTCTTCTCCAATTCATCATCTTCTATTATTCTTTTCTTTCTTTTAAGTCCAGTCTCCTCCATTATTTTTCTTTCATTAATTCTCATCAATGGTTTCAAAATATGTTAGCCAAAAAAAGTGAAAAAATTATTGTTCTTCACACATGCTTGCGTTTATAACTATATATAAAGAAAATTTTGTGTAAAAATGATTTGTGAGATCTAGATCTCTTTTTTTTTTATTATTATTGGATCAAAATGTGTGTATCTATGTATGATCAAGATATATTTCTTCCAAAAATCCAATTTATCTAACCCGATATCAAACACAAAACAAAGCAAGAAAAACCAAAAAAAGAAAAACACATATAAAACTTTGTCATCCAGATCTATTCAAGTCGTAAATAATAGATTTTAATTAATACATCACGAATTTAGATTGATAGAAGAGTATCTAATTGTTTATAAAGATTGTTTAATAACAAAATAAGCTACTTATGAATAATAAAATTTGTAAAACTGAAATACGATTTTATTTTTATTTCTTTAAATTATCATGTCCTTGTAAATAATTTTAAATATGTATATTTTTATAATTAAAAAAATTATTTAAAAAATGGGTGTGAGAAGTAGTTTCTTTGGTGGCAATACCCTCACCCTTAATCTAAATCACTGTAAAGCAAGTTCTATCTAAATTTTGTTAAGACAAATTTTTGTGTTGATCTCATAAGAATATACAAGAAGTTTGATAAAATTCTATAAATTTTAATTATATATGTATGGAAAAAAATGGTTCGTTATAAACAAGTGAAAGGTTATAGTAGCTTAAAAGTAATTATTATTGTAATCTTTTTTGTGCATCATGATGCCAAATTCTACACAAAATTAAGACAGAAAGTTGAAGGAAAAGTAATTGGGTAGAATAGTTACGCACTTGTCTACTTCATTGAAAATCAAGTGCGGTCAGTGGAAACGGAAAAAGTTGCTTCATTTGGTCTACCATCAACACAATAGTCAAGTCAAAGTCAAGTTAATATAATTTATCTCTCGAGTACAAGTGATTGATTGACCAACACTATTTCCACCGTCTGCACTTGTTTATTTGCAAAATTTCTCTCTTGGATTCAAGAGATTCATTATTTTATTATTATTGTTATTATTATTATTATTTTTAAAAAAAAATGAAATAGCTATTACTACAGTATATAATTGAAGTATTACGACCAATAAATTATAGTTTATGAGTGTATTTTACCAAAGTTTTTTCTCTATCATTTGTGTTTCACTTGTAATGAAATTGCACGGGTGAGGCTTTTTAAAAATAGTCATGACACTGTTGGATGGTCATGACTTTTCTTGAATAATCATGCTTGATTCACGATACATGTCTCTTTGATAGGTATACGTCCTTTTGTGTGTATGCCGCACTATCCTTGTAGCTTAGCGCACTCAATCCTCTGCAATAGATTAGGGATAAAGTCAGAATTTATGTTTTAGGGGCCGGGCAAAAAATATAAATTTAAAATAATTTAAAAAATACTAATATTTAACAAGAGATGTTATTGAAAAAAATAAATATAATATACATTTTAATTTTAATAAATGATCTAAAACTTAACTTTGCAAATGAAAATGAAACTTGTCACTTTTTCAAATTTGAAAAATAATACATAATGAATTCTACACTAAATCTCTAAGTGATTTTCCTTTAAATAAACATGATTAAAGAATTTGTAATTAAGTAATCTTTTATCTTGTTATGAAGGAAAATTTTACAATACACATCTGAAAACAAATTTTCAATAGAAATTATTAAGTTATACTAAGATATAATAACTCGGAATAAATTTAAATAATTAAATAATTAAATTACAAAACCAATAATATAAATTTATTAAAATCATATTAATCATCTAACAAAATAACCAATATAACTTACACAAGTTTTTTACAACAATAATATAGATTAAACTAAATAGTAATATGTGAAATAATAGGAAACTAAATCTTAAAAATGGTAATTTTGTCTCCTACTTCAAATTAAAAAAAAAAAAAAAGTAATGAGAGTTATGTGTATCTAATGATTTCCTATTGATTATTATACTTTGAAATGTATATGATCTATTTTCCAAAAAAAAAAAAATGTAACTATAATGTTAATTTTTAATTAAAAGATTAGAAAAATTCATTAACAATCATTGTATTTATTATATAAAATAAAATAATTTATATTTAACATGTGGATTTTATTGGCTACATGCGTTAATTTCATTGGCTGTGAAAAGGCCATGGCCCTCGTGGGGCCCCTACAACTCCGCCCATATTTGTGGCCCTGTGTATGTATGTATGTATATGTATATATATATTAAAAATTGTGGCCCTATGTATTTTGATAATGCTTCGTTTTCTCTCATTTAGTCAAATAATGCATGATTATTAGCTTTGCATATACTCGTAGATTGTTATCATAATATGGTCCCGAGTCTTTAAGTGTATGCAACTTTATAACCATTACTTCTGACCATACCTTTATCCAATGACTACATTTTTAAAATACAAATGGCACCATACTCTTGTATTAGGAAGAACCATCCAAACCTAATAACTATTGGAAATTTCAGCCAAGTTTGAAACTAGAATGTGTCTAAAATTTTGATCAAGTACTTCCTTCTAAGCCAAGCTGAAGGCTTTCATTGACTTAGATATTTCTTTTAGTTTAGTAAGTACTTGTCTTTTAGAGGGGTCCTAAGAAGACTAGTTAATATTGCTTCCGTGAAAGATGTTTTGGGCAATTTAGAATAGTCGCGAATCATAAGTAAAGGGTTGCAACTAAGTAGAATAGATTATAGGCCAAGAGGAATGTAATCAAGTAAATCAACTTGAGGATATAATTATTCTATTAATTAATTGATTTGGTTACAAAGTGGCTAAAGTTATTTAGTCCCATGGTTTTTACATATTTAAGTTTTTCACGTAAATAATGGTTCACTTGAAAAGCTTGAGATGATTAATGATGGTTGATTTAATTTTAAAGATGGTTTATGATTATTTAAATCAGACACCATAAGACAACAGCAGAATAACGGGTCCAACTCTGGCCCAATTTTTTCTTCCAGGTCTGCGATTCGTTAAATCGGCTCATTATTCTTCATGTAAAACCAAAAGTCCGACCCATAATTTTACAACACACGTGTTATCAACCAGCCCATATTTCTGTCTTTTAATTTTGGATTCAGTTATTTTAGTTAGCAACCAATCATAAGAGCAATTACTAGTTATCTATATTCTCTAACCATGCTATTGACACTCATCGATATTATCTTGACATACATCTTGTAAGAGAAAATAAGTTGTATTAGTTTTATTTCATGACAAAACATCTTTTATTTATGTGGAAATTTCAAACACTGCCCCCATTTCAAAACCAAAAATTGTTTTTACCCCATCTTAAAAGAAAATTTGTTTTCAACCTTTCAAACAAATAAATTGAACTCAATACCTCATGATTCCCAAAATGCCCCTATGAGTAAATACCCATAGTAACCTTTGTCATTAAAATTTCAAAAATATTGTAATGAGAAACTCTTTCGTCATTGATGTTCTCACCGTGACGGGGAGCCTCCTATCATCTGAGTCCGTGAAAGGAGAGCCTTCTGTCACCATTATCCATGACAGAAAAGCCTCCCATCACAGTAAGAGCATCCATGATGGAAGAGCGTTATTACTGTGATGGGAGAGCCTCCTATTACGATATCTTCAATTTAAGTTTTTTCTTTTTACTGAAAGGTATTTTGGTCAATAGGAGTGCTAGGTGCAATTAATTGTTCAATAGAGTAAAAACAAATTTTTCCTTAAAATGGGCTAGAAACAAAATTTTCTTTTGAATTTAGATAATTTTGAATTTCTCTCTTTATTTGTTCGGGTTCTTGCTTGTGTTTATATTAGAAGTCTGGAATTTTTGAAGAAATTTTTGGAACTTAAGAAACAAATTAAATGTAGGTAAATAGACATGAGTTCTTGATTTTTTGAAAGAAACGGACGTATATTTTGTTCATGCACTTTCGTGTATCATACTTTTGGATGAAAAATATCTCTAGAGAAAGGTTTCAAAAGGTTTTGATCAAAACATATTTTTGAAAAATTTTGTTTTTATATTTTTATTTTTTCTGGCCATCAAGACATTTGAAGGGGGATGTGAATGTATGTGCTCAAGCCAAACTCCATTCGACTCAAGCTGAACAAGTTCAGCTTGATAACAAAACTGTTGATAAGTCTATGCAACTTCAGAGGAGGAGCTTAGTCAGCTCAAAACCAGCTTATCAAGCTGGTATAGCTCAGCTTGTTAAACCATGTGACTTGCAGATCAAGTCAGTTAGAAATGCATCAACGCGGCAACATTCTATTGGCTGATGATTGTTAGTTAGTTAGATTAGATGCCTTTAACAATGTTATTTTTGTATAAATATCTTTGACTAGTACTTCACACAATTAATCAATGAAATCAATGGAGCTCTTTGTTTTCACTTCTCTAAACCAAAACCTATCTTCAATTCTTTTAGCTTTTACTCTACAAATCTTGAATCATCACACTGAAAAGTGGTTTACATGGGAAAAAAGTGAAAGATATCCACTATTTAAACATTTAATATATATGAACTATTCAACAAATATTGATAAGGCCTTATCAGAGGAAAAAAGTTTACCTGCATACGTTAAAAAATGAGTTCTGGTAGACAGCATTTACAATAGAGACCTCTAACAATGTATGTTGCTGGACTTTCCAAAGAACCATCTTTCCTTGAATACCAAGCATCTAATCAGCACATATCCATTGTAACTCCTACTTGAAATTGGACCAGCTCACCTGAATTATTCAATTACAAATTCAATCAGTAATTGTGATACAAAACCATCATATGTAACTGTTCGCTCGTTTTATTGATCAATAATCCCTTTGAGCTTCACTTTTAAGAGTACATTTCATTACCTTTTCCATTTATTATTACACTGTGTCATTAATAATAAAGATATTAACAAGTGGATTTTATTTAGTCATTACTTCTTCAATGCAGAGTTTCAACTAAAGCATGCTCGAACTTAATATAGCTTCAATAGTGTATCCTTACCTTTGAAGCCAGCTGCCATAACAGCAGCAAGAAGGCCACCATCATTAAGATCATCTGTCCCAAGCCCATTACCCTCTACTGCCAAACACCGAAGCACAACCTCTATGCAGTAATTGTTCCTTGATGAGATGAAGACATTTACCTGCCAGAAGTTAAATCCTGATTAGAGACAAATGTAATTGTGCATTCCATTATAAGTGTATTCCATTATCTTAATCTCCTAAAATAAAAAATCTACAATACTACTAAAGTACTTCAGCTTCCCCTACTTGCAGTCCCTGTGAAAGTATGATAGGTTTTTATCCTCTGTACTCGATCACATTAACCTTCAAATATACTGAATATCCAACCCACCTAATAATTAATGACAAATTGAATCTACCATGATAGTCACTTATTCACCAAGATCAAGTTTTGAGTCTACCATGCCAGCAGCATGCTCAATCAACGGACTTTGCCTCTTTGTCTATCATACATGGATAATTAATATCAGACACTCAGGCAAAAGGTTTTTGTTCTTGATTTCTTTCATTCATTGAATCCATTATTTCCACAGAAGACAGAAAAGAGCATATTGTATACGCTATTGACGTAAAGCTATTATAAATAGTATCCTTGTTTCAAGCAGATAAGAGGTCAACAGCAGAGTTTACATAAATGAGATTTCCATTCATTAAAACAGCTTATGCAAAACATGTAAAAAAATATATTTGCTTTGATTGTAGTGCAAGCCAATGCAATTTGTTTTCTTTAAAATGAGTGGAGGTGAACAAAACATATCTGAATCAAGATTTCCAGATCATTATACTCTAACGTGAATATTTTACAGACTTTACATATAAATTGTAGCATATCAAATGAACATACCATTCATTGGCACTTTAACACAACGTCCTTGCTCACTGTGTAGAATAAAGCGCACTCATCAATGCAACACAAATGGTGGCATCTGGACACATAGATTCACCAGAAGGCTAGCCCAATCTAACAACTTCCTCAGTCTAACTATGTAATTGTTGTGTATACCGGAAAAGAAATGAACTTTAGTTGCTTCGAAGCAATAACAAAGACAAATTCAGTGTCTCTTGGGTTGCAACAATATTGGCTCGTTGTTTTTCCTCTAATGAGAGTTCAAGAGGAGAAACGTCTGCAGTCTCTACTTCAGTTTTAAGCCAGTTGTGATATGTTGCATCACAAGGGTAGTATTCACTCCATTTACATATTAATGTGTCAAAGTAAAATTATCAGGCCATGAGTACTAACAACGAGCCGCTGCTGTAAACAATATGTTGCTGCAAACAGAAGCAATGATTAAAATATAAAAGTAAAGAAGCTAAGCAATATTAAAACAAGAAAGTGAAAGCAATAAGATGCAACAATAATTTATTAGACCGCTCAAGCATGGAAAAACATCAAACGGAACCTCAAATGACACATCAATATATATATATATATATATATATGGAAGTTAGACACATCAA
Source organism: Nephelium lappaceum (assembly GCA_021234005.1). Classification (NCBI taxonomy): domain Eukaryota; kingdom Viridiplantae; phylum Streptophyta; class Magnoliopsida; order Sapindales; family Sapindaceae; genus Nephelium; species Nephelium lappaceum. The sequence goes on from CM037996.1 coordinate 1,258,048, forward strand.
TATATATCGATCTTCACAGAGATACTTGCAGCAACAGAAATGTAAAGGGGAATTAAGCACGGAATTGCTAACCAAAAAAGATGTTTCTTGAACACAAACCTCTATTTGCAGTTGCTGCTCCTTATGTCCTTTTGTAACAGCTTTGTGTACCATTTCTCTAAATCAGGCGAGAAAAGACAGAAAAATATAATTACAATTATTTTCAGGTGCAAAACTTCTACCAACAAACATATTTGTTTCAACCAATTTTCTCAAAGTTTAGCCAAAATTGACTGTTATTTTTCTTAAATTCAATGAATTCACCCATAAACATTAAAATTCTCATCAAATTCATCAGACTTATATTAAAAAATAAGTTGTGTTAATTGATATAAAAAATGCTGTATTGGTAAAAATCTGAGCTTTTGCGTCAATCTCAAACCAGCCCAATATATCCCAAGACTGATAGCTGATCCAAAGGGAAGCATTATGGCCCAGCTTAGTAGCACCCTACGGACGACCCAATCAATCTCATAGCCGCCCATTTGCCGAAAGCCTACAATTTTACCAACATTGGTGCAAGATCTTGCCATTTTGGTGTCAAAAAGACATCTACACCAAATTTATAATTAGTAAAAAAACTCTAAAATATTTTAATTATTTAATCAAAACTTTATAAAATTAATCAAAAACCTATTGACAAAGACTTTTTCAAAGATAATGTAAGAGCAAGCTCCAATGTTGTACACCAAACTTCATACCATTTTGATGTCAAAAAGATAATTACACCAAATTTTTTTGCACTCCAATGTATTTTATACCAAATTAGTGTTAAAAACATCTTTAAAGAATATTTAATAAACAATTATTTAATCAATTTGATATAAACTCTTATTCTCAAATAATTACTACCACAAGATCCATAAAAAAAGTTATTAATTACTCACATTTTTTTAAAAAATTTTTTACAAAACATTATTCTGATTAATTTCCCAAAAAAATTTTTAGACACTTAATTTTTTCAACTAATTTTTGGTTATAATAAAGGAAGCGAAGATGACCTTCTGAATTTCTAAATAGTTGTTTAGAATTATGTTTGTTAAACATTTTTGTTAAGTATTTATTGAAATACTAAATTTTTATATACATTAAAAAAACTAATTTATTTTATATTAATATACTATTTATAATATGAATTAAATACACAAAATTCTTCAAAGGTTAAGTAAACTACAGGTGCCTAAATAATTAGGTTTTTGTAACACCATGACCCCTAGATAACGGGTGTTAAAATGCATGCTTGACCAAGATTTTTAATGCAATGATGAAAATGTCCTTAACCTTTTAAATTTTAATTAATTCGAATTTTAATTATAATAAATTATTAAAAATAAAAATAAAAAATTTTCTTAAAATTTCTTAGAGAGACAGTGATGAATAATATTTATAATTTTTTTCAAAAAATTAATTTTTAAAATTTTCTTAAAAATTTAAAAAAATAATGGATAAAGAAAAGGTTGTTTGAAGATCTAGGTTTGAAATCCAGAGCTTAAAATTGAAGGTTTGGGTTTTAAACCCAGAATTTTCACAAATAATAATAATAATAATAATAATAATCAAAGAATCTCAAAAAAATATGAAAAAAAAAAAAAAAAACAGTTGTTGAAATATCCAGGTTTTAAAAATCTCGGTTTTAAACCCAGAACTTTTCAAAAAAAAAAAATCAAAAAATATGAAAAAATTTAAAAAAGAAAAAAGAAAAAATTGTTTAAAGATCTGGGTTTGAAATCCAAATCTTCAACTTGAAGATCTGGCTTTCAAATCCAAAACTTCCAAAATATATATATATATATATATCAAAGAATCTGAAAAAATCTCAACAAAAAAATAAAATAAAAAAGTGGTTTGAAGATTTGGGTTTGAAACCCAGATCTTCAAGTCTTCAACTTGATGATCTAGGTTTCAAACCCAAATTTTTCAAAAATATATATCGATCTATATATATATATATATCAAAAAGTCTAAAAAAATATGGAAAAAAAAAAAAGTGGTTTGAAGAAACCCAGAACTTCAAGGTTTCAAACCGAGAACTTCCAAAAATAAAAAGTAAAAAAATAATCATTGAAGATAGTTACTGTTCCTCATTCATCTTCTTCTTCAGCATCAACAAACCACACAAAAAACCGTGTATTGTTCCTCTTCATTCGTTATCTTCTTCTTCATTCTCATTAACAAACCACAAAAAATCCATCACAAAAATATCCACGCAAAAAATGGGGTCTCCAGCCATGGGTCTCCATCTCCGTCGCAACAGCAACGGTGGGTTTCCATCTTTACAAGATCAAAATGGAGACCTAGTGTCGGTGAGAGCAAAGAGAAGAAGGGAGATGGAGGTTTATTTTTTTTTGTTCAAAGATGGAGGGTTTGGAGATGAAAGATTTGTTTTTGGTTGAAGATGGAGGAAAAGGAAGGAATGGTTGAAGATGAGGGAAAGGACCAGTGGCTGATGATTTTTTCAATTTGTTTTTTGTTTAGGTTTAAAGCTATCAAGTGGGTGGCTGATGAAGTTTTTTTTTTTTTTTTTTTTTTGGGTTCTTTATTTTTTTTTACTATCTATCTTAAAATTTTTATTTATGTATTTTTTTAAATTTTTTAAATTTTATTCTTGTTTATACAAGTTTCCTTATAAATTGATCAAACTATCCTTCAGTCTGTTAACATTAATTAATATTGACCGTTAATTGAGAGCTATCGTGTTACAGCAGACAAAACATTAAGATGTTTGCAATTGACTTAACCTGAGATAAATTTTGTATATTTAATTTTTATTATATTTATTAAAAAATTAAAAATATTAAAACATATTTAATATTATATTTATTTTAAATATCTCAATCAAATATTTTCAATTGTATATATTTTATATAATAATTTAATTTTTATTTTTAATTATTAATTAAATTATATAAATATATTAAATACATTACAGGATATGCTAAGGATAAATATTGTTAGGCACTAAAAGGTTTTATTTGAATGATGGTGAAATTGTGACTTCATTCATGACGTTATTGATCCAGATGAATACTAAAAAGATAAAAATCCAAAAAACTCCTAAAAAACAAAAACCTCAATTTACCCCCTAATTGGAAATTATTAACAAAAAAACTACATATCGTCTCCCAAGAGCGGTTTTTATCCAAATTTTTAGTGGTTTTACGATAAAAATAATAAAAACCCAAAATGCCCTTACAATATTAAAATATTAAAAAATAAAAAAAAAACAATTAGTTAATTACCAAACTATCCTTTAATAACCAAAAAAAAATGAATAAATAATAAATTAATTTGAAAAAACTAAAAAATTAAATAAATTTGACAAAATAAAAGTAAAATATAAGTAAAAATTAAATATATATTTTTTAAATTACTCTCCACCGTCCATTTTTAAGATGGATGGTAGAAATTAATTTTAAAAAATTAATAAATTAAATTTAAATAAAAAGTAAATAAATTAAATTAAATTAAAAAAATTTCCCAATAGATCTCCACATTTGAAAAAAATTAAAAAATTAAAAAAACAAACGAACCCAGTGCCTGAGTTCGTTTGAAGAACATACATATTCTAAATCCAAATAAAACAATCAAGAACATACGTATGCATCCATTAAACCCAATTCCTAGCCTTACAACAACCAAAACCCACGACAAGAGATAACAACTCACAACAATAGCACATAGATTTCATCAATTACATCAAATTACATCAAAACCTAGATTTTATCAATTACATCAAACTCAGATTTCAGATGCTCGTAAATCCACTTCCATACAGTCGCACTACTCCATGACAACAGAACACAGCCAATCGTTCCTCACTGTTCTCTTCATCTTCTCAAGGAATCACATCGAGAATAGTGTCCTCACGATCTAATCCATTTTCATATCGTCGTACCGTTCAATGTCTCGACACCACAACACATAGCCCGTTGTTCCTTACCATCCTCTCCATGATCTCCGCCGCGACATCATTTCTCCTCCAACCGATCTCCTTTCGCTTCCATCATTGACTGATTATCAGTGGCATAAGAAAAGAAACAAAACTGGCGGAGATGGAATGATAGAGAGAGAGAGAGAAAGGAAGAGAGATGGTGAGTGACCGAGAGAAAGAGAGAGGGTGAGTGACCGAGAGAAAGAGAGAGGGTGAGTGACCGAGAGAAAGAAAGAGACTGAGATGAAGTAACAGAGAGAGAGAGAAGAGGGGGGGTGCATGACAGAGAGAAAGAGAGAGGGTAAGCAGAAGAGAGAAATAGACTAAGATGGAGTGATAGAGAGAGGGGGGGTGAATGACAAAGAGAAAAAAAAGAGGGTGAGAGAGTTTTTTCCTTTTTTTTTTTTTTTTTTAATTTATTTTCAAGTGGTTTTTATTTATTTATTATTTATTTAATTAAAAGATTATATATTATATACCAGTTGTATTCCATTGTTTATGATCACATCCAATTACCTTTTTACCCTCAATATTAATGGATCCGTCACTCTTCTAACCGTTTCACTATTTCAATTGACTGTCGAACTTTTTTGGTTAATATTTTCAAAATCAGTGGTGGTTTGGTATTATTTTTATTTCTAGGAGCTACATTGATAATAACCTTACTAGAAAACATAATCCTATTCCCACCATTTTTTGGGCAATATCCTATTTTGTACCGTTGTTTGAACTAGAAGACAAACGCAGTGAGTCACATGTCCACGCCAGTCAATCACTTAACCCACTTGAGCCCTCTTTGGGCAATCTTCATCTAGAGGTTTCTTGGCGGCAGTTCATTGGACTCAATACCATCCTCATTGTCATGGGGTGAACGTCGACGACCAGGATTTCTTGATGAATTTGGTCCAGGTTGCAGGGTTTGATGGTACCTGGGTTTGGGATGACAAGTATCCTCTGTATCAGAGCACAAATTGTCCTTTCATTTTGGTTTTTTTTTTTTTTTTTTTTTTTTTTTTTTTTTTTTTTTTTTTTTTTCTGAAATACAGATTGTCCTTTCATTGATGAAAAAAGACATTATCTTGAACACCTCATTAAAGCTTGTGTGGTTAAAAAAGAAAACTTTCATTGATTTGATAAAGGGGGTGCAATTTGCAGTCTCTGCTTCTTCATGATACCAAGAAAGTCTTTCCTGGGGGTTTATTCAACCTAAATTTTTAATAATTTTTATGAAATTTAAAAATTTAAATGTATTTAATATTGATTTTTAAATATAAAAGTTATATAATATTCAATATAAATTTTTTATGACTTTTAAAATAAATCATGACTTATTAAGAATTTATAAAAGTTATGGAGTATCCAAAATATTAACGACTTTTATGAAATTTTAAATTTTTATAACTTTGGTAGATTTTTATATTAAATATATAATAATTAAACTCCTTAAATTCTCTTTCACTCATCTCAAAAATTTTTATAGACTTTTATTGTTGATTATAAAAAATAAATCTCATAATCTCTTTTATATTTAAATCTCTTCAAACTCAATGATAATGGTCAATATTTTTTTTCTATGTTCAAATTGTTAGCTTTTTAGTTTTTGAATCTTATTAGTCTCATTATTTTCTAAAGAACATCAATCTATTATTTTACAGAAGATTTCAAATTTAAATTAAAATTGAGGAGTTAGATCTCAACAAAATAAATTTAAGAAATGAAAACATCTTATATTTTATATATATATATACACAATACCCAATAAAAATTTAGATGGATATTGATTCATTTCATTATTCTTATGACAAATAGTACAATTATTATTAACGATTATGTTATAAGCTAAGAGTACTTTGGCATTTCTTGTGTACAAATAATGAAAATAAAACTCACAATTGTATAGATGAAAAGTTTCATTGTTTTAAAATCGATGAAATTAATTAATAGAATCTTTGTTTTTTATACTAAAAACAAGAGGAAAAACCTCTATTTCAAATTAAAAAAAAAAAAAATTAACATTTGTAGATTTTTTAGCTAGTGATTTATTAAAAAATAAATTTTATATTTAATTATTTAATCATTTCTTTACATATAATTTTTTTTCAACTTTTATTCTTAGTACATATTTATTGGGAAATTTCTTGAACTTTTACTTCTGATTAATTAATTTTGATTAGTATAGTAATTAATTTTGATATTTATAAAATATCAAAAAATTAACTAGTTTGAAGATATAAAATGAATAATGAAACGTTTAAAATACGTGATGTTTTGGTTATCAATTTATATAATTGAGATAACTTTATTTTTATTTTTGTTTTCATGCTTTTTCATTACTATTGATATAATAAATATAATTTTATTAACTTATAAAGTATATATTATATTATAAATTACTGAAAATTCAGTCTATAAATATATATGAAAGTTTATAAAAATTTATTGAAACTTTTTAAAAATTTATTAAAGTTAATAAATGAGTTTATAAAAATTTACAATAAGAATATCAAATCATATGAAATCACAACATATTAAATGAGTTTTGAAACTTAATACGTATAGTAAATGAGTTTTATTCTTTGCCTTCAATCAAAATAAATTAGGATTAAATTAAACTAAACTTTGCCAACATAACAATATACAAAGGTCTCTCATTTTGCTTACTAAGTGGATCTAAATTTAATAGAACAAACAAATAAGTTACTTAATGGGAAGTGGAAGAGAACGAGCATTGAAACAACCTCAAAAAATATCTGAAATGAACATGAGCCGGTCCCATTAATAAAGGCCCTTACGTCTAACAAACAACCGTCCAAAACAATAACATGGTATGGTCCCAACAATAAGTTAAGTCAAAAAATGCAGCATCAGTTCTTGCACCAAATTAGTGCAAAGCAAAAAGGAAATAGAAGTGAAAAAAGCCATAAAATATTATTGTCAGTCACTAGCTTGAAACAAAAGAAAAGCAAGTTGATGATTACAATCTCAGTTTGTGTGTGTGTACGTAAACAAATCAAATTATTGTGATTTCACGCAAATCATTAAAACAACAGAAACACTTACTTATTACTATTGTTGCCAAGAAAGTATAGAGACAATTAAATATGCCTTACTAGAATGAGAAGGAGACTGAGGTGTCAGATCTACAGAGCAAACCAAAGAAAACAAAAGAGGAAGAGATGAAGAGAAGAGAACAGTGTGGATGTCTCTATGTGTTTTGCAGAAGAAGGATAATGTGAGAGTTGAGCGTTTGAGTTGATGAATCTCATCCCTTAGAAAAACAAAAAAAGGCTCACCAAATTAATGCAAAGCAAAATTAAAATAAAAGTGTAAAAAAAAAAAAAAAGCATATACTGAAAATGAAACAGCTCCCTTCATCAAACAACTATACTGTTTCATCAAACAGAGCTTCCCACCATCTCTATGAAGCATTTCATCAAACAACCCTCTTCCATCAAATATCATCCCTTAATAAATAAAAGTAGTAAACACTTTCCTTAAAATATGTTTAATATTATAATTATTTTAAAGATCTCAATTAAATATTTTCAACGATATGTATTTTATATAATAGTTTACTTTTTATTTTTAATTATTAATCAAATTATATAAATATAATAAATATATCAAAGGATACGGAGAGAATAAACATTGTTAAGCCACTAAAAAGTCTTATATGAATGACGGCAAAATTGTGACTTCATTCATGACGTTATTGATCGAATGAGTGGAAAACATAATCCAACCCTTTTTTGGGCAATATTCTGTTTTGTATCTTCATTCGAACTAGAAGACAAACACAGTGAGGCACAGCTCCACGGCAGTCAGTCAAAGACTAAAATGACCACTTCGATTTCTTCCGAAAACTGAAGCGTTTCGACCCACTCGCGCCCACTTTGGGCATTCTTGGTTTCGCCATTGCCCTTCTCATTCTTATTTCCTGTGGTACTGTGGAACAAACATTCAAAGCGGTTGATTAAACTTCGAAATGCACTTATATCAAGAAATCCTAGCCGTAGATGTTCACCGCATGATGATGAGGATCGTACTGAGTCTAATCATGTGAATTGGCGGCTTCAATATGGTGGGTTGCAAGGTTGATGTTGTATTCATTGTTATTCATAAGAATCAGGTTGGTGGTGATGATATATGGATAATGAAAAATATTCTTTCATTTTCAAAAAAAAAAAAAAAATGTTCATTCACTACAATTACAACTTCACTAGAGCCAATCAATATAGATGTATGGGTTCATTCCATGAGAAGTAATTTGTAAAGATAGTGTTTGATATTCAAGGATTTCCATTTATACTGTTGAAAATCAATACACTATCAGGATGTTGCAAGAGGTTTACTTAATTTTTATTGAGCATGATCATATTGAGAACAAGAAGCAAACTCTAATAACTGCTATTAAAATGGTCAACTCAAATCCAAAGCCAAAGATAGCTTTCATGTGTAAAATGGAGCAATGATAGAAGACAGTCTCAGCAGCAGAATATACACAATTGCTGATCTTGCATATATAGGCTTCAAAAGATGCTAGACATGCTCTAGATATATCAAGTACATGTATAATAATCTGAATCATCACAGCTACAAAACAATACAAATCTTCAAATGCCTTTTTTATGGCATCAAACAAATACATACCACACGTACAATGTTACCTCTTCATACGTTTGACTAAACAATACAAATCTTCAAATTGACTCTAGTAAACCAATTAATTGGTTTTATCATAGGCTACGATAAAACCAATTAATTTACTCTTGTAAACCTTTACTTTTTCTTCTTCAGTCACACAAAACACGCACCACACAAACTCAAAAGTGTTGTTTCAATATTTAAATTTTAATGTATTGCCTTTTTAGCTTTAAAAACAATTAATTGGTTCATGAGAGTCAATTAATTGGTTTTATCATAGCCTATGATAAAACCAATCAATTGGTTTACAAGAGTTAAAATTGATTGTGACAAGATTTACTTAAATCTATCAATCAAATTGACTATTGTTGTGAAGGAAGCTCCAAAACAGATAAAATGAATGAAAAACTTTGTACTTGTATTGCTTGTATTCTGAGTTACACAACAACTCTGCTTCAAGTATATATATACAGCATCTGAAGACTATAACTACATTTGCACAGTTGGCAAGATATGATTGGTCATTGTCTAACTAACCTGACCCTACTTGGCATTCTATGATTGGTTAATAAAGCCAGCTGGATCAATATGATTGGCACACAACATAAGTTTACTGGAGATACTTCTAACACTTGCAACCAATTAATTAGATTTAAAAAAGTAATTTCAATATTCATCCATCTGTTCTCACTTACTCCAAAGATTGTTATACATTTTGAGTTTATTTATTTATTTTACTATTAAACGAAATGTAAATGAATAAATGAATATTAAAATACCATTTTAAGTCAAAATTTAAAATTGCTTTAAACTAACTCATTTTTTAAAGGCCAACCCCAACTATAGCTTGGCTTAGGCCTCTAATGCCTCCACTCCTTTTTGTAACACCTTATGGTGTGCCAAACATGACTTAAAAGACTTTAACATCTGAGCACTGTTACAAAATTTGAAGTTTTCCAAAATGGGATCAATTCACCCTTTTTGGTACCATGTTTTTTTCTTTTTCTTTTTCTTTTTTAATGTTGCTTTTTGTCTTATCGTCAAAAGAAATCTTCTTAGCATGCATTTGTTTTGATTTGGTGGTAGTCTATTCAACAAACAGTTATTCATTGAATTGTTCAAATAGGGCGACTCATTTGATTTTTTAGGTCCTCTATGTTTGAAACTAATGTGTGGAAATTAGTTATATCTGACGAAAGCATGTGAATGAAAGCAAGACAGCAATAAGATTCTGTTTAGAAAAACCTGGGCCGCATTTGATTTGTGATTCAAAAATATTTATAAGAATATATTACATAATCAAGCATCTTAAATTGTATCTTCATGGGTTAGAAGTTCCAAATATTAATAGCGCAACTCATATATTATTTTACTCTAAGAAAAGAAAACTGCCCCAGATATCAACTCTAAGGATTGAAAATTACTTACACAAGCTTTGACATATATTTAATGAGAATTGAACTCCAATACCTTTAGGAATAGGTGGGTACCCAACCATCTTGTTAAAACGTAATGTGCTCTTTTTAAATTGTATCTTTGATATTATTAAAATGTATTCGATAGTATAAATGTTAAGGTGACTAAATCATAATAAATACGTCACATCTATATCAACCGAATTTTGGGTTCGTATTAACTTTTTCAATTATTAATTTTTAATAATTAAAATAATAATAATAATAAATTAAAGAGTTCCAAGGCCGAGCATGGCAGGCCCAAATCCTGTAATCTGAGAGCCCTTTAAATGAACCCTTTAAAGGGGCCCTCTTAATGGCTCATATGATAACCAAGAATGGCAATAAAATACCCCCTTTGTTTTTTTAATCAACATCAAGGTGTACTTATTTTTCTTTTTTATCCAAGGAAAAAAAATACAAGTACACCTTAATGTAAAAATAAAAAATAAAAAAATAAAAAACAAGTACACCTTATAAAAGAAATTTAAAAATTTTAGTTGGTAATGTATTCAATATCTTTTTTAAATTTTAATTTTTTTTATAAATTATTACAATTATCATTTACTTATTCTAATTTATAAGCAGCTAAGTTTTAGATCAAAAGATATAACAATATGCAGCATATTTTTATTAAATATGCTCAAGCTATTAAATATTGTACTAGTATAACGAGTGGTATTAGATTTCCAACTTTATATCTCGGTTTGCATTCAAATCTATGTTTTGGTAGTTGACAAATAGATACACATTAATGATAATTTGTTTCATTTAGCACATATAATGTGAATCCAATTGCCACATCATAGATTGAAATAAAAATTTAAAATGTCTAACGTTACACTGTATATATAACTATTTTAACATTTTAGTAATATTAAGAACAAATTATACAACACCCCTCTAAGGTATTTCGCAGAAACAACTTTATCCTTTTATCATATCAAGCCTCTACTCCATTAGTTAACTTCCATTAACTTTGACAGTTAACCAAAGCTTTTGATTAAAAGAGTAAAATGCCCATGGATAAGATGACAATATAATTATAAAATATTAAAATAATTTTCTATTTCTTTTAAAAAATAATTTTTGAAACTTTTAAAAAAATAAAAAACAGATGGATCTCTACCGTCCATCTTTAAAGATGGACAGTGGAGATCAAAATAATTAAAAAAACCAAAACGATTGAATAAAATGAAAAAACAAAAAAAAATAAAATAATAAAATACTAGGATGGAGACCAATTGATGTGAAGACCATCTAGGATGATCTCCACCGTTAGGATGGTCTCCCATGGAAATCAAGATTGGTCTCCATTAGAGACCACTTGGGTATCCAACGGTTGGAGACCTTAGTGGTCTCTACCATTAGAGATCAGTTGGGTCTCTAACTAGAAACTCGAGGTCTCTGGCGGAGACTTGGAGTTTTTGGTTGAAGACCCAAGTGGAGACCTAGTAGTTTTTATTTATTTATTTTTGATGGATTTTTTTAGTTTGAGATGGATTTATTTTTCCAATATTGTGATGGATTTATGATGTTAAGATGAATTGTGTGAGGTGGATTAATGATGAAGATGATGAAGAAGGGTGAGGTTGATAAAGAAGTAGATGATGAGACAGGAGAGAGAAGATGATGATTTTGAACCTAGATTTTTAAGTTGAGAATCTAGGATTTTTTTAAGTTTTTTTTTGGCAACAATTTTTTTTTATTTCTTTTTTTAAATTTTTTGAAGATTTGGATAGGAATTTTCTTTTTTATATTTTTTATTTTTTAGCAATAATTTTTGATGATTGGAAAGTGAGGTTGGAGAATACTTCTCTACCTGCCATCACTTATTGAGTAGAGTACTTAAGGCAAGATTTTTACCCTCCACTTCTTTTCTAAAATGTGCAAAATAACACTTTCCCCTCAACGATTTGGAGAAGCATATTGTGGGGTCATGAAATCTTTTTGAGGGGTATTAGATGGAGGGTTGATGATGGCAATATTGGTATATGATGACCCATGGATTCCAAGGGAATATCTTCGAAAGGTGTTGTCCTCTAAAGGACTCCACAAATGTTCAATGGTATCCGATCTCATCAAAGATGGAAGAAATTGGGATGAGGAACTCGTGAGAAGAAGTTTTGATTCAGAAGAAGCTGAATTAATCTTTTCGACTCCTCTTAGTAGAAATAAAAGGGAAGACTCAGTATAATGGCAGTTTGATAAAAGAGGTTTGTTTTTCGTCGAGAGTGCCTATAGACTTGCCATTCAGACCTTGAGCAGTGATGCAGGCTCTAATTCTCACAACCCACCTCCTCTATGGAAATTATTGTGGAGTTTGAACGTACCAATCAAGGTCAGAATTTTTAGTTGGAAAGCATGCAAAGAAATTCTATCTACCAGGAGGATGTTAGCAACGTGCAAGGAGAGGATGGTGACACAGGCTGCGGCTTTGGCAGAAAGCAAAAACATTTCTGAGAAGCATGGAGGAATCCACAGCAACGTCTAACACATCAGAAGCAATTACAGACCCTGTTCCAAGAGCAATTGCATGGCTTCCCCCTCCATCAAATTTTCTGAAAATGAATATTGACGCAGCAGTAGATGCTGGGGAAAAAAGGGCTGGAATCGGCAATGTAGTGAGGAATGAAAGGGACGTTTGTGTGATAGCAGCAGGCCTTAGTCTAAGATGCAGACCATCTGTAGAAATAGCAGAAGCTGCTGCCATCCTCAAGGGTCTGCATTTCGCTGAAAGCAAAGATTTGAGGAATATTTTGGTGGAGTCAGATGCTCAGAATATTGTCAATATGTGCTAAGGGTTCTTTAGTTGTGAGAGGGGATGTTGACAACATTATCCATGACATCAAAGCTGATCTGAATAGCTCAAGATTCAGCTCTCTGCAGTATGCATCCAGGTTAGCAAACAATGCTGCTCATGGAGTAGCAAAATGGGCAGTCAACTATGTTAGTTCAACTGTTTGGTCTGGAATTTTTTCAAACTGGCTGATGTATTTGTTTCAAAATGATGTATTGAGGATGCCCTCTTATTTATGTTGAAATGAAATTCATATTTTCTTCCAAAATATATATATGTATATATTAAAAGAGTTATAATGAGTTCTCATTAATTAGTTTAATTATTCACTTTCAGGTTGATGAAAAATTACATGATCGTATCTAGGTTTATACATGCAAATATGACATAATAACCCGAACTCCCATCCCTGGGTCCAACAGGCAGCAGCAACATAAGGCAACACAACTGCAAAAACAATCAAAAAGAAAATTAACTGCCAATTAAACATTCTTTCAATTTTCATTATGAAGAAAAAATAAAGGATAAATCCAATGAAAAAGACGACTTTATCTTTAGTCCAAAATAAAAAATTAATTAATTTTAACCTTAAATAAAACTTTAATTATTTTTTATTCATTTTTAACCCGTAAGATATTTCACATTAGTAAAATCTACAATAATCCACATATGATAAATTCATTGACGCGAAATGTTTCTCGAGTTAAAAAATGGACTAAAAATAAATGAAGACTTTGGTAACCTACATCGAGACTCAATGGTTCTAAAACATATTTGAAAAGAAAAAAAAAAATCACTCTACAGAGAGAGAAAGAGGAATTACCAATATCGGTTCCAAAAGCAGTCACCTCTAGTCTTGGTGTGAATGGGAGGAGTGTTTTGAGAATATGCATAGTCGTTTCCATGACCATCTTTTGTTGGATTACCAACTGGAGGTGGTGGTGGCAGGTGTGGACCTCCTTCTGTTGATGGTGGAGGGTATGTTACTACTACATATATTCAACCCCCAAAGATTCATAAATTAGACCACAATGTTAATTAATGTTCATTTACCAACACTAGTAAAATTACTTGAATGATTTTGACATGACTTTTTTTTAAAAAAAGGACTATAATGTTACCTGGAGGTTGATTATGGTGGTAGGAACCCATCTTATTATAATTTCAACAAATCAAGTAGACTGGTGTGTTTGATGATTAAACTGAAAATATATAACGAGGATGTGTGAGTTAAATATATAGAGAGAGGAGAGAGTATTGTAGGATGTAGTGGTATTTTCAAAGAAGGAACTAGTCAACCAAGAGTGGTCCTGGTCACGGCGCGTGAAGATGCAACTCCAAGACCAATGCACGGTGATGACACTTGAGATTCAACGCTTAGCTAATTACCAAATGACCCTCAAAGGCCATGTCCGGTATCGTGCTGACCAGCTCTTGGGAGGTAAACATATCAAGCCCAATTCCTGCAATGTTAGAGCCCAAATAAACAGGCCACTCAATGGCCCATATGAGACCGACAAAGGATGAAGATACTTACACCCTTTAATAAAGTTAAAATGACCAAAATAACCTCGTAACCCATCCTCATTCCTTTCCCCTTCCTCTGTATCCCGATTTGAAGAAATGGGGATGGGGTACTTGGGGGTGGCTTCCTTCATCTGGATCCTTGTTTCCCCATTTTTCCCATTTTGTCCATCTTCATTTCACCCCGTTTGACCCAAAATTGAAATATACAGTTAAAAATATAATTTACAAAATAATTCTATGAAATTTTAACATACTAAATCAATAACATTTTAAGGATAATCCTAAAAAACCGTTTGTAATTTGTCTAAAATTTGATTTTGCCACCTCTAGTTTGAAATTTAACAAAAAATCTCATCTAACGTTAATATAATGACTTAAAATATCCCCATTATACAAAATTGAATAAAAATGGGATCACCAATTTAGAAATGGTGCATGCATTACCTGAAAGCAACGCGCACGTGATCTCAAAGACTTCAATTTGCAACACGCACGCCAGCTGTCACACTTCCTTATACTATAAGTGCATGCAAAACGGCATAACCAAAATTGAAGCTTCAAAACTATGGCTATGGTAAACACAGTCTCTTCTCCATCTTTTTTATAATAAAATCATATGTATCTTTATTGACAACATCATGAATAAGCGGGACACCCAAATAAATGTCCAAGTCCTCCTTCAAATCCATCCACATATCTCTGCTGAACTTAGTAGTAATCTCCTTCCCTACATTCTTTGAGAAAAAAATCATTGATTTTGTTCTATTAACCTTATGGCCTAAACAATGACAAAATAGCTCAGTAGTTTCATCAATAACCTTGATTTGTTTCTTGGTCACCTTACCAAATAAAATCAAATCATCAACAAAAAATAAATGAGATAAATGAGGACCATTCTTGCTCAAATCAATCGCCTTCCACCTCCTATTCTGAACTTGTAAATTAATATATTGGGACAGTCATTCCATACACAAAACAAAAATATATGGACCAAGTGAAACGCCCTGTCTAACCCCTTTGGATGATGAAAAAAGCTCAAAGACTTTATCGTTCTAAGAAACTTGCATCGTTGATGAAGTAATGCATTTCATAACAACATTCACCATACCATGTGGCAATCCAATATCTAGGAGAGTGTCCAAAATAAAACCCCAACCCAAACGATCGTATGCCTTTTCAAGATCAACGTTTGTTTCCATCCAACCCTCATGCCCTTTTTTGATCTTCATAGAATGCACAACCTCTTAAGCAATCACAATATTGTCAATTATATGTCTTCCCGACACAAAGCTAGACTAGGTTGGGCCGATTATTTTATCCATGACCCGTTTCAGCCAATTAACAATTACTTTTGTAATCACCTTATATGTGGTATTGCATAGGCTAATAGGCCTCAATTAGTGAAAACTTTTTGGCTTGTCTACCTTCATAATTAGAACGATGAGAACTCGACACAACTCATACTTCATAGAACCTCCCTCAAATATTGATGTAACCAAATCAACCAAAGAGTCACCCACAATATTCTAATGTTTTTTATAAAACATGGCATGGATGTCATCCACTCTAAGGGCTTTTAATGGTGCCATACGAAAGAGAGCTATACGTACCTCCTCTTTATCAACCCGCCTAGCTAGCATCTCAATATCTTCATATAATAGTTGAGGAAAAAGACCACAAAAAAGAAAGGCGTTACGCTGGACTCCCTCTTCAAAACACAAAACATTATAAAAGTTGCTCGCTTCTCTCCGCAAAACATTATCATCACAACACCATTCTCCATTATCAAGTTGAAGCATAACAATACACTTCCATTTTGACTTTGCCTTAGCCAAAGAGTGGTAAAATTTCGTATTTCTGTCTTCAAACCTTATCTAATTGTCATTTGCCCGTTTCTTCTACAATAGGTCTTCTCTAGATAAAATACATGCATGTTCTTCATGTAACTCAGCCTCTAACTTAACAAGGTTTGTTGAGGTGTGTGTCTCTAGTCCGCGTTGAATGCCACTTAACCGTAATAAAATCCTCTTTTTCCGTCTTAACACATCACCATACGCCAGTCTATTTTATTCACTCACCTTATCTTGGAAATTTACAATTGCCTTAGTGATCGACTTATTACAATTGCACTTTTTTTTTTTTTTACAAACTCATGCAATCCTTATGCAAAGTCCAAGATGCTAAAAATATAAAGTTCTTCATACTATTTGTTTGAGCCATAACATTCGCTTGAATGAAAATAGGGCAATGATCAGACTGAATTTGAGGAAGATGAATAACTTTTGAAGTGATGCACATCGATTTCCATTTTTCGTTACACACCGCCCTATCCAATCTCTTTTGAACCAGTCCACACCTCCATGTATATTTAAGACCCGAGAACTTCATATCAAACGTACCATTATCTTCCATCCATTGCTGAAACTTTCAACACCTTTTAATCACCTTTCCAGCACTTCCATGCTTCTCCGAAGCAGAAAAAATGACATTGAAATCTCCTGTTACTAACCAAGGACTTTTGATATCTTACGCAATCATATCTAACTGCTGTCATAACAAGGTTTGAAACTTTGATTGAGGACTGCCATAAACAACTGTGAAATTGCAAAACATGTTTCGATGCGAATCGATTTTCATATGCACATATTGCGAATGATTTATAAGAATCTCCGCTTCTATATCATCATCCCACAACACCCAAATTTGCTTGAGAAACTACTCGCTTCAACTCTGTACGAGCGAGCCAAATTCAGTCTTTTAATAACTTAATCTGGCTTAACACCACTAATACGAGGCTCTAAGAGCACTACCATCTTAGGTCTGTATTGCTTAATATACGACTTCAAAATTGCAACGAAGGCTTCACTTGATGCTCCTTGGCAATTCCATGTTATGATTTTTAAATTCATGAAAAACGAAGGAATTAATCACCTAAGTGGGTACTATCCCCTTTTCCACCATCATCCCGTTCAAAATTCACTCGTAAATTGGAAATACCACTATGATCTTCCTTTTCCCCATTGCTAGACAAGATAGTAAGATCACCCAAGTGGGTGGTATTTTTTGTTTTCTTCCCTTGAATTTTCATAACTACAGACTTATTCTTAAGAAAAACTTGTTTTTTATTGTGAGGTGGACGACCATGGTTTCCAATTCTACCAACCATAGAATCATTTTGGCGTTCCCTACTATCTCGTACCACCTCACTTTCGTCATAATGAGAGAGATTCACTACCATATGCTTAGATCTATCCAACACACTATCATTTAAGTTAATAATGTCATTCTCTTTATTAAAAGTTTCCAGACCTACTTGGAGCTGCAGTGGTTTTGATTGAGGGCCATGTCATTATTGTTCTTGGGCTGGGCGTTGTGGTTTTTGGGCTTCACCACTCTCTTTCTCTACACCCCACTTGTCCACTTGCCTCCAACTACTACTGAGGCTACCTTTCTTTATTATTCCGTTGCTTCTCAAAAGTCTTCTCAAGATTGACTTGCTGCAAAGTCGGGATTGTCTCCCCGTTGACTTCCCTGACATTGCTACTTTCCGCAAATACATCCCCACAATCTTTTTCCACATTCAGGTTATTCAAAACATCAAACTGAGAAAATCCAGGATAACCATATTCAAGCCTATCATTGCTAGAATCACGCCTCATATTCCCACTCTTTCCATGCTCATCATTCTTTCCATATTTTTTCCGTCCCCGTCTCTGCACATGCATCGTTGGCTCTAGGCTTTGCCCTTCGTAAATCTGGTCAGCCTCTTTCAGAATTGGTTCTTCAACAACCATAGCTTCCTCTAGGTCACCCCCCAAAACTGGCTTCTGCATTTGGCATGTCTCATTCACATGGCCATACATACCACAACTATAGCATATAATAGGCAGATCTTCATACTCCACTTTCTGTTTTCTTCCATCTATTTTGAACCATGACATAATAGGCTTCTTTAAATTTATCTCAACAGCTACTCTGGCGAATTTGCCTCGTTATGCACCCTAAGTATTGTAATCAATTTTAGATAGCTGTCCTACCACCTTTGTTATTGCTCGCAACACCGTTTTATGATAATATTGTAATGGTAATCCTGGAAAACATACCTATGCTATAACAATTGATGGTTAGTGCTCTCTCGGATCAAAGGAAGGAAACCATAGCTACACCGTAAGACCGTGTCCCATAATGGACCACGGACCATTTGTTAGCACACTATTACAATCAGATAGTAATTCAAATTGGACCAAGTAGTATCCGTTTTCCAGATCCACCACTTCAAATTTCCCATCCGATTTCCACAGGGTCTGGATACGACTACATAAAGCATTGTATCTTAAAAGTTTGATTAATAATTTAACAATCAAAGCATTATCCAAAGATATAGCTATCAACTGATGCACTCTATCGAAGAAACGTTTCGAGAGAACCTCACTTACATTCTCGAAAATAACATCACCATTCAAAAAGGTGAAGTTGGCTCTTGGAGTTTCAAACGTCCCTACTTTGTGTTGTTCTTTCACTAACAAACTGTTCTTGAATGATACCCCTAGGAGAATCCCTGCCTATCCATCTCGTATTTTGACCTTTCTCGTAGATCTGTCTTCATCTTCTGATAAAGAAAGCGTTGTTTCTTTTTCAACACCAATTGGAACTTTGCCCTCAATTCCTCTCTCTTTATGTTGTCTCTTTTTTTGAAGAGCCAAAATCTAATATATTTTCAATATTGAATTAGTTACATACATTATCATGGTAAGGTAAGAATGAGAATTGGTTTTTGCTTATTACTAATGCATAATGCTACACATTTGTTAATACCAATCCATTAATAACAAAATTTGTAACAGTAAGTTTGAGGGTAAAGATCTGTTTATGGCTTCCAGGTTCTTTATGATTGTTTTGTTAATGGCCAACTTTAGGTCCAAATCAGGGTCTTGTTTTACATCTAGTTTTGGTCTCAAAATGGTCCCCAGTTAATCTCTTCACATAAGCCCATTTGAACTCTAGCCCAAATTGATGGTAGCTCCTCTAATTCAACAAATCATCATTTGGAATAATTTTAGTATGTTTATGTAACAATAATCTAAAAGGATCTCTTCCCAAGTTCAGAAATTTGTTTCACAATCCATAAATATAGTTATCATTGGAGGCTCTAAATTTATAAGAAAAATTCAATAAAGGAAAACAATTTAAAGACTTCCCAAGATTCCTAGTTATTATATTATAAAACAGTATAATAATTATGAAGATTATTTATTATCAAAGTCATGAACTTATTATGAGTGGCTCTATTGCTACTCAAAAAATTTCTTGTTATACCTATTTATTTATTTTGTACATCCATTTTTAAATGTTAAAATTAAAGATTATTATCACTTTATCATCTAAAATTAAAAATAATATCAAATTATCTCTTATTTTAAAAATATTAACTAGAAAACCCAACAGTCTATTAGAATAGCAAATCAGACAATAAAGAAATGGTTCCGTGGAATCTGAGATTTAAAAGGTCATAAACGTTTGAACACTTCCAGCTGGATCACTTAGAATATGCCACATATGGCATCAAAAAATTAAAAACTTTAATAAAAATAAAAAATGTTCATCGCCACCCACTCTCTCTTTAAACTTTTTCACGGTCTCTCAAGTCTCATCTCCACTCTCTTTCTCACCACCGTCGCTCCAACCAACCCACAACATCACCACCGCTCTCTTTTTCATCTTTTTCACAGTCTCCATCTCCAACCAAACCCGTTGATCCATCTCCGATCAGACCCGCGACGGCTCCATCTCCGACCAAACTCACAACATCACCACCAAGCATCCATGGCCGAACAGCGCATGCAGAGGCTGTCTCCGACGATTGTGAAAGGTGATGGGTCTGCCGACGCCAGTGGATGGATGGGTTCGCCATCGCCGCTGATTGAACCCAGATGTTGAAAATCTCCGTCGCAGAGGCCCTTCAACTTCATCTTCTAGTCCCTGCCTCCACGGGGCCTCCGTCGCTGCTATCTCCATGGATCGGATATGGAGGAGCCTGGGTTCGTTCTTCAACAAACCCAGGTGCCTGGGTTTGATTCGAACCTGGTTTCTTCAATCTTGTGGATGTTGTTCGCAGATCGAACCCAGTTTCTTCAAGAAGGTGAGGGTAGATAGAACCCAAATTGTGAATATTGTTTGCTCTGTCTCTGGATTTTGTTTCACCTTTTTGTTTTGTTGTTGAATTTGATTTGATTAATTTGGTTGGTTGAAGAAAAACAAAATAGTTTTGTAGAGGAGTTTGAAAACTGAGAGGTTTTGAGGGGATTTATCATTCACAATCACACTCTCTATCCACATTCAACGCACCAAGAAGACGAACGAACCCACACCGGGTTTTTTGTTGTTGATTTTTTATTAATGGAAAAACCAATTACAAACCGTTTTTTCTGGGTTGTTATGGCGGTTGTTTTTTTCTCGGTTTTTGATTTTTGGTTGTTTTTGATGCTGGTGATTTTTGTTGTTTTTGGCTTGTGATTGTGAGGTGAAGATCTTTAAGATTCACCATATAAAGGAAATCGACAATTGATTGTGATGGTTTTTTTAAAAAAGGAAATCAATCAACAAATAAATTTAGTATATTAAAAAAAATAAAAAATTGTAAACAAATAAATATATTAAATTATATAAAAAAAAATTCCAGATAAGGAAACCAACCCAGATCTTGTTAAGATTTTTGTCAATAATTTTAAATATAATTAATTATTATATATATTTTTTTATGGTTAACTAAATTTTTTTTTTTAAATTTGTCATTTTTTTTATTTTTAATTATTTATATATTTATATTTATTTTTTTGATTTTTAATTTTAGTTGGTAAACAGTCCAAGAAGCTTATTATGGTCTTTTAATCATTTGATCATAATACCTCCAAAAAATTGGATAGAAATCACTTTTGGTTGACGGCAGAGGTCTTTTTGACTAACATTTTGAAAAAAAGGTTATTTATCTTTTCACAAGGGTTTTTAGATTTTACACTAAAATTAATGGTTAGCTTCTTACACATATCGGAATATCAAAAATATCTTGAAATTTTAATACTATGATCATTTTAATCATATCATTTATCTCATTGGACTCATTTACGATGTGTACCCATTACGTGGAGACTAAAAAAAAAGGTTCCCTTTACTTTTGGATTCTTTATTATATCTTTTTATTTTAATCGTTGTTAGGAAATAAACTTGATTTCCAAAACATCAAATTAATGAAGTAATAAAATAATATAAAAATAATAACGAAATAAAAAACTGATAAAATAACACATAAAATTTACGTGGTTTACTTATAATAGACTATATATATGGAAGTGTTGCTGATTTTCACTATAGTGCTTACAAATTGTCAACTCTTGACAACTTAAATTTCAATTACACCGGAGAGAATAACAATTTTCTAACACTTAAGAGAACCTCACTTTTCATTTACATCACTTTTTTCTCTCAATGCCATCTCAAAATTTTCAATTGTCAAATTTGATAATTATTGAGTTTTTTGATTTTGTATATAGTCAATTCAAGTGTGAATTCTAAAAAAAAACTCTCAAACTTTTGTGTGAAAAAAAAAAAAAAAATCCCTAACTTTTGAAAATACAAGTTTTGCACTCTACAACTAGAATTTCTGTGAATTTCATTTGAAAATAAAAGCTTTTAGAAGGATAATGAATGATGAAGTAGATGAAAAGTGTAATAGTAGAGTGCAAAGCTTTTATTTTCAAAAGATCGGGATATATATATATATTTTTTCATTTTTATGCAAAAGTTGGGGGATGTTTTTAGAATTCACCCTTGATTCAATATATTAAATTTCTTGATTTTAGGAAACAATTATTTGATATAAGGAATCCATATTTCATTGCATTAAATTCCTTGATTTTAAGAATCAATGC
Organism: Nephelium lappaceum; assembly: GCA_021234005.1. NCBI lineage: Eukaryota > Viridiplantae > Streptophyta > Magnoliopsida > Sapindales > Sapindaceae > Nephelium > Nephelium lappaceum. The sequence continues at coordinate 1,280,368 of CM037996.1, forward strand.
TGTCGATTCCCTTGATATTAAGAAGCCATCCACAACAAGCATATCTTCTTTTTTAACCATAATTCCATGCTAGAAAATTTGTATTGTTTTTACGCTACATCTGGCCATTCAAGTTACTTGGGTTACTCTTACTTAATGTCCATAAAAATATTATCCGGGTTCCTTTTTACTTTTTAACTTATATGAGTTCCTTTTTACTTGTTCTATTAATGTTCCCATCTCTCTCCCATTGTGTCTTCTTCTTACCTTCTGTAATTCAAGTTTTTACTTTGTCATGTTCATTTGATTTCTTCTTTTTTAATTTCTTTGTGATAATGACCAGAACATTATGAGATTTATCAAATAAAAAAAGAAAACACAATTGTTATTCTTTAAAAAAAAAAAAAAAAACCAACAATTTTGTTCTTTTAAATTAGAAAGATAGTAATGATAACTAAACAAGCATAAACATGGCTGTATACCAAAAACAGTAGTTGCTTATTTACTTCCAATACGAAAACGTTAATAAAGCATACAAACAAATAATAAAATAAAATAAAATAAAATAAATCTAAATTAAATTGTTAAACGTACCAAAACGAACAAAGCATGAGTCTATTCATTTCTTTGAAAAAAAAAAAGTCATTTTTTCAATAATCAATTATGAAAAGTAAAATAAACACACTCATATGCATTCAAAATCTATCAAGTCAATTCTTTGTTCGTTCATTCTTCCATTATATGTGAAAATTTTATTTCCTTATTATGACATTAAGTTTGATTTTATGTGTGTTACTATGGTTTAAGAGTTTACGATAGTTTGGGTGCATAAAGTAAGATTTACATTATTTAAGAAAATTTCAACCCATCGATTAGCAGCCCAAATATCCTTCACTGATAACATGTAAAAGCCCAAAAATAAATAGAAGTTTGTAATTTAGTAGCCCAAGGTTTTGATAAAGTGATAAGTAGAGATGTTTTATGTAATTTTTTTCTTTTTGAGATACTATTTATGGTGCCAACGATTTAAGATTGAGACATGACTAGGTTAAATGAGTATTCCATAGCATAAAGCCATATTTGGCAGTAGAATGTTGTAATAATTTAATTACTTATATAGATAATAAACTTCTTGTGACGATAATTTGCTCTATTCAAAATTAAGGAAGTTATAATTATTTAACCACTTATAGATAATAAACATCACGTGATGATGTTTAATATTTTATGTGGAAATATTTGCCGTGTTTAAAATTTGGTAAGCTACAATATTGTAACTAATTGTAGGCAATAAACTTCACTTGATGATGCTTTATTCACATGAAGATGTCTATTTAAAATTTGGAATATTGTTACAACATTTTAACTAAATATAGCTATAAAATCAACGTGATGATATTTTGTTTTATTTAAGATTTGACCACCTAATACCATCTCTGTCATGTTGAAATCATCATGCGAAAAACATTTGTTTGAATTTTGCAGCTTTGATAAGACTGAAACGTCATAATATATTTCTAAACATTCTAGTTCCATCCTTGGTAATATCATAAAAGTTCTCTTATAAATTCATTATAACTTATTTTTAAAAAATAAAGTCTCTTGTATTGCTGGAGTTATGGCTTTCATAATAAAAATCCATTCAGAACCCGACATGGGGCTAAAGCTTCGGGAGATCTTAGAAATGGATGGCTTGGGAAAGGGAGTATCAGATCGTCTTCTAGCAGGTTAGAGCACATAAAGTTGTTCCCAATTTGAATTTTTAAACATTAGTATTAACTTATTGTGACAATCATTAGTATTAACTTATTTTTTAATATATGTCGTGTCTGTCAATTTTGTAATCAATTAAGATAATAATCACATTATCTATGCAAGGTCTCCTTTTGGTACTAAACTACTGGAGAATTAACTTGTAAAACAGTGAACAACTGCAACAATGCTCCAATTTAATTTTATAAAGCTAATTATTATTTTCAGTTTTTGAGAAATTCAACAAAAAGCATTGCACTTTTAAAAATGTTATTTTTAAAATATGTTTTTCCTTTTTAAAAATAGTGATCTAAAATACCATTTCAAAAATGATACCAAATGCACCATAAGTGTCTATGCTCATTTTTATTCCCAAATTCAAGCTCTTTGTTTTTGCATTGAAAGGGAAGGGGGATATTTATTTCGACTATTTTTCATAATCAAGGATATTTTCAACTTAAAGGCATTTTAGATGCTATTGCAACTTAAATTATTGATGTAGTGCTAATGTACAAAATAAGATATAGTGAGTCATACCTACCTACATGCATACATACATATATATGTATATAGGCATACATGTTGAGTTGTTACCAATTGTCCCTTGGTTGATGTTAACTCCAATATTATATTAAGTATTTAGCCCACAAGTTATCCATTGATAATGTTTGTCTTAATTTGTAAAAAAACTTTGGACATACATTTAGCATTGTAGTTAACACTTCGAATATGATATTGGAGTTAACATCCATCTAGGAACAACAGTAAACAGCTCATGAATCATTAATTATTGTTCCTTTGTTGATTTGCACCTAACAATATTTCTCCAAACTTCTTTAATATGTGAGATGTGTTCCCTTGTTTAAAAGAAGATTCTCGGTCAAGGCTAAATAAATGAAATTCTCTCTCAATTTTCTTAATCTCTTGTTTTCGTTTTCTCTCTTATATTTCATATATTTTAATTTATTTTTTTACAATAGATCAGATGTATTTTTACAGCCTAAAAACATTTATACAATTTCTTATTTTCATTGATTAGTAATTTTTACCTATATAAAAATTAGACAAAACATGGTACTCTTCCAGCTAAAAACTTACAAAAAATAAAAACAATATAAAAAATTAACCTTACACAAGATTTAATTATATTTGTTAGTTTAAAAGATTAAAAAAAAAAATAAAGATTAAAGTAAAAGACACTTATTTAATTGACTCTGTAACACACCAACTTTTATTACTAAAAACATTTTTCTACCATAATGAACGACATTAAATTTTTTAAAAAAAAAACTATAGGTAAAGTAAAAAGTAATGTGGAGCTTTATATTTTAATGATAGAATCACCAAGATATTTTGTCTACAATAAAGTAATAGAAGGAGATCATCCACATTTCAATAAGATAGAACCATGATCGTCGCCAGTATGGATTGATATACAAAACTGCACCAATTCCTACCAGTACAATTATGTAAGACCCCATAAAACTCATATAAAATGTTTCAATGTCAATGAAATCACTATATTTCTTATTGTCAGTTGAGGCTCCTGGCATTTGTGATGGTGGTCCAATTATTTCACAACTTTTGTTCAATGGTGGTCCACAAAGAAAAGGATTTCCCACATAGCAATTTTCTTCAAAGTTAGCAAATTGTGCAATTCTCTGAGGGGTTTTGCCAGACAAGTTATTATGTGCCACAGTAAAATAACTCAAGAAATTCAACTCGACTAGTTGGGAAGGGATTTTTCCATTCAAGTTATTGTATGAAAGATCCAAGCTCTCAATTTGTTTGAGCTTAGAAAACGTCAATGGAATTGGTCCGATCAATTTGTTGTGGGACAAATTTAATGAGTGAATCCTCGTAAGATTTCCAATTTGTTGAGGAATCAAACCTCTCAAATTGTTGCAAGAAAGATCAACCCCAGACATGTAGGTGAGAACTTTTCCTTGATAAGAGTAAGATGAAGTCTTCGTTGTGAATTCTACTATTTCTTCATTCCTTATTTGAATAATCATACTTCTATATGTACTCACTTCCGTAATATATGTAGTATCTACATGTACATCACTATTATTATTATTATCATGGAGTGCAGTTAGTTCTAGACAAGGAGGAATATAACCAGAAAGATTATTATGAGAAAGATCCACCAAGCGTAATTGGTTCAACTGGCATAATTGTATTGGTAGTTCACCCGAAAGATTATTATTTCTCAAGATAAGGTACTTCAAGTTAAAATTCAAATTGATCCAAGTTGGAATGGTACCATGTAATTGGTTATAGCTAAGGTCTAGTGTCACTAGAGAAGAGCTATTAACCAAGAAATCACTTAGTTGCCCTTGAAAACTATTTTTAGACAAATGAATTTGGTTGATAATTGGAAAATTGAAGCAATATGGTAAGCTACCAGAGAGATTATTATCTGCAAGATTCAAAATTGCAAGATATTTAAGTTGACAAAACTCAAATGGAATTGGACCTTCAAGATGATTATTGGGCAATATAATATCTTCCAAACCTGACATATTCCCTAACCAACTTGGAAGCCTACCCGAGAGATTGTTATCACTAAGATATAATCCTCTTAAATTAGAAGCATTAGATAAGCTATCTGGTATCTTTCCAGTGAAGTTATTGTCATCCAATTGTAATCTCTCCAAATTTGTCAAGTTGAAATTGGAAAAGAACATCTGACCTTGAAAGCGGTTGTTTGATAACAAAAGCAACCTTAAAGAGGAACAACCTTCAACCAAGTGCTCTGGTATCTCGCCGGACATTTGATTGTATGAGAAGTCCAAAACTTCTAGTGAACTCATGTCTCCAATTGAAGAGGGAATGCTACCATCAAAATAGTTTTTGGAAAGGTCCAAAAACTGTAAGCTTGGTAGATATCCTCCTATTTCTTTTGGAATATGGCCACGAAAGAGATTTTTGGAAATATCTAATGAAGTTAAATTCAAGTGAGCATGAGTTGGCAACTGGAAACGTCCTCCAAGAGAATTATTGGCCAGATAAAGATAATGTAATCTTGAATTGTTCTCTAACAACCAATTTGGAAACTCTCCTGTCAAGTTATTAGACGAAAGATCAATTACTTGCAAGTTATGCTGATGGTAGAGAAATTCAACAAGTGTACCACCATCTGCGCAACAAAATAATACAATGGTTACCAAGTGGAATTCATGAAGAATACTCGATTTACATATATTTTATTATTGACACTATAAAGTTTCAAGTTTGAAAAGCACCAAGTCTACCACTATGTAGAGCTAAGATGTAACTCTTAGAGATGCATAAACTCAGACATGGCTAGAAATTATGATGTGAAGTGTAAAAGTTATAAGTAAAATTAAATTGAGTGAAAAAAATATCTGATACCTAAATTTTTAAATACTATAAATTTGTTTCTAGGAGTTATGATTATTTTTGGATGATGTTTCTAGAAATTATTGCTTACAAGAACTTCTAAAACAGAGTCAATAGAAATACCATTCCTAAAAGGTTAATTAGCTTGAATCTATTATTAAAAATTGAAGTTGCTACTACAAAGAGACAGACAGATTTTAACGTTGATGAGATATCGTGCCTTGCAGTCCATAAGTTGATAAAAATAAAATCTCAAGTGATGAAGATTTTTCAGCAGCTCAGTGATTTGACGGAAGGTGATATTGAGATTCGTATGATCCATGTACAATGATTTCAGATTTATTGTATTTTTCAAATGAGGAAAATCTACAATCAACGTCAAATAAAAAGACAAAAAAAAAAAAAAAACAAAGTCAAGAATAAGCATTTAAATCTATCTATTGACTTATAATTATATTTAACTGTGAGTAATGTAATTTTAAATGTTAAGGTGCCATTAATTTGACAACTATAAGGTTGTTCACCATAATGGGGACCAATTGCTTCTGGTTTGTCCAACTCCTATGGGCCTACATATCGTCCAACATTATGAGGATGTACTACTAACTTTTGATAACCCTTTGCTCCAAGTCCTTTTATTTATTTATTTATTTTTAATTATTTATTGGCTTCATAATTCATGTAAGGATACAATCAATTTCTTTCTTCTCCTCCTGAACAAGTAGACCATATATTATCCTATAGACATTTAGTAATAATATTTTTTGATAAGTAAAATCTAATTTTAATAACAAATATTTCCTATATATATTCACTTTTCCTTTTTTTTTTTTATGAAAATGGAATCAATCAACCTTCAAATTTGTAACAGTTCCTCATATCAATCAAACTTTAATAGGGAGAAAGCTTGGGTACAAAAACAATCGACTTGTCTCACTAAAATTATGTTATTAAAATAATAAATATATATTACTATCTTTATATTATATGATATGGTTTGAGTGGTTGCACTTGCTACTTCTTTCCCAGTCAAACACCAGTAATCATATTTGTAGACTGCTGCTCTCATATTCCAGTTAACCACTTGTCAATTTAAAATGCTCACATTTAATATTACCATGCACGAAATTACATTATGGTAAGTTTAATATAAGTGATGAGATGAGGTTAGTCTAATGGTATTTCTCTCATATCTACACTACAATTATAAAGTGTAAAAGTTTTAAGTAAAATTAAATTGAGTGAATAAAATATCTAATACCCAAATTTTCAGATGCTATAAATTTGTTTCTAGGATTTTGGATGATGTTTCTAGCAATTTTTGCTTACAAGAACTTCTAAAACAGAGTCAATGGAAATATCATTCCTAAAAGTTCATTAGTTTGAATCTGTTACTACTGCAAAGTGAGAGGAGGGAGAGAATTTAACCTTTTTGAGATATAGCGCCGTGCAGTTCGCAATTGCGTAATGTTAAAACCTCAAGTGATGCAGATGTCAGCAGCCCAATGATTTGAAGGAAGGTGATGTTGAGATTTGTATGATACATGTACAATGATTTCAGATTCATTGTATTTTTCAAATGAGGAAAATCTACAATCAATATCAAATAGGGAAAAAAAAAAAAAAAGTCAAGAATAAGCATACAAATCTCTCTCTTGACTTATAATTATATTTAACACTGAGTAATGTAATTTGAAATGTTAAGGTGCCACTAATTTGACGACTCTGCATTGACAAAGCTAGGAGCAGGGTAAAAGCCACAATGCTATGAGGAAGGCTTCTATGTAAAGAAGAGCCATCAAATTACAACTCTTCCGCTTCAATAAAAATTGTAGGAGTACTTCAATGAAAAAAATGATATACTTTCAGCAGTTGTTTCACTAAAATTATTATGTATGGAACATATATATATATTACAAAACTAAATTCAAAGGAGTTGAGTACTTAGTGACTTACCTCCAGTAGTAGTTATTTCATTAAAATTATTATAGCTAAGATCAAGTCCCTCTAGGGATGGGAATGAGCCCAATAACTGTAATAAGTTGTTCCCATCATGAATGCTGATATTCCTTAAATAAAGACGGCTCAAATTTCTCAAACTTGTGTTATCTGTGGAAAAAAAAAAAAAAAAAAAAGCCTTTGAAAAAGATAATAGTTCAATTATCATTTGTGTGAGTGATTTAAGCTAAATGAATGGATATTATTAACCCTTTTAAGTATTAATCAAGTCCTGTGTGCATAAGTACCTTTGGAGAAAATAAATTTGTCAATCTTGTTGTTGTCCATGTCCAAATACTCTAAATTGTTCAAAGAGTATAATTCTGAAAATGTTGAATAAAATTAATGGGAAAACAAAATAAGACACATGAGAAATTTTCTTATAATCCAATAATTAAAACAAAGTAATTAAAGTTTGAAATTGATACATAGAAAGATAGAAAAGCTTAATTACCTGAAATATCAATAATTCCTTTTAATCCAATATCATCTAGATATAATCTTTTTAATGATGAAAGAGCACCAATAGAGGATAATATGCTATTGTCCAAATTGTTATGTGATAAATCCAGCTCTTCTAAGTTGTTTAAACCTGTCACAGAAGAGAAATCAAACTGCTTATAGAGTTCCAAATGTTCCCCAAAACAATTCATCAACCCATCATCATTCATCAACCAGTCACCACCACGAATGCCGCTGCAACAACGACCACAGAGTCTAAGAAACAGGTTGATGGAGTTGAAGAAGAAGCAAAGAAAGCAGAGCATGGTAGAGTGGATTGGCTTTCAAGCTTCGTTGGCTATTGTAGAGGTGGCAAAGAACCAGAGAACCAGAAGGCGAACCAGATGGGGTTGGACTGAACTGTCTCTGTCTCAGTTTTTGTTTTCGTTCGACAATGGTCTGAGTTTGTTTTTGTTCACAAATGCTCTGTTTTTGTTCATAAAACTTGAAAGAGGAAACTCACAAAAGAAATAAAAGAAATTTTATCTTCAATGAGAAAACTGAAAAGGAATCAAATTCAAAGTTTTTAGTATCATTGAATTAGTCATAAATCCAATTCCTTTATGACAAGTCAAATAACTTATTTTGAAGATCAATTATTTTTTTCAATTTATTTAAAGATAAATCCAAATATTTTAAGCTGCTCAATTTTGACTACAAGTTGTGCACATATTATGAGAATAAATTATAAAGTAATAAAATGTCAATTGAAGTAACTTTGTTATCAATACTAATTAAAACTCTAAATTTATGTAGACGTATATGAAAAATGAATATCCATTTTTGAATTATTTATTAGAAAAGGGAACAAAGACGAAACATGGAGTTTCATGTCTTGTCCCTCATTGGCAGAGCATTAAAACCTGAACATTAATAATAATTTAAGACCGCAAGCAGACTTAAACAAGCATTTGACTTTTCCTTCGTCAACAGTGACATGATATGCACACTTAAGTTATTTACTGTTGGTCAAGTAAGTCCCCAAGAAATATATAAAAAGATTTCTTCTTCGTTTAATACACAAGACTTTCTTTCCAACTGGATTAGTATAAAAATTGTAATATTATGACAATGGATTTTGTTTTCCACTACATGATTTTATAATTATTTTTTGACAATTACAGACGTTGTTCAAACAAATGAACACATAAAAATCCTAATCTAAACACACAGAGCTGCACAATTAAATTATTTTCAATGAGAAATGATATTCTTGATTTCATAATTTTTTTCCTAAAATTGGTTGAAAGTGAATGATGGTACTGTCAGAAAAAAAAAATGCTGATTTAATAAAGTAACCAAACTGTGTTCTTGTCGTACCTTTATGGAATACAATCTTTTCAATCTCATTATAGTTTAACCGCAGAGTTTGCAAATTGTTACATGAGTCTAAACCTGGAAAGAGTGGTCCAAATATAATTAAAAGAGCAAACTCATAAAAGAAATAAATATATATATATATCTATATATATTATCTTAACTAGACAATTGAAAATGAATCAAATTCAAAGCTTTTAATATCATTGAATTAGTCACGATCCAATTCCTTTATAACCAAGGCTTTTGAGATTGCTTTGGCTCACAAAATAATGGCTAATGGTCTAAATTATGAAATAATTAGCTGACAAGTTATATGGTAGGTGTTTGGGAAATTAGTTTTTTTTAATAATCAACTTAACAAGAAAACAAAGAAAATATAATTGGTAGACTGTACAAAAATATACAAAATGATTAAAATGGACCTTAAAAAAATAATATATGCTGTTTTAAACCAATTTTAGTTTTCTCATTTTTTTCATCATATTTCCTAATTTGTTTTTAAACAATGTTTAAATAATAATGTAAATATCAATTAATTGATTAATAGAAAACAAAAGTTAAAGGACCCGAAGACTATCTCTAGCATTTTGAAGATTATCGTGGTCGAAGGAAGAAGACAGGTTTTTCTCCGACAATGGACACCTCCTCTATTTTCGAATTGGATTCATTCCTCCTCGTCCATTCTCGAATTAAGGGACAATAGAGGAGGCTCCTTCTCCTCCCGTTGGCATCAATAACCAGTGGTGCCACCATTGGGTTTTCATAAATTTTTAATATATTAATTAATTCTAACTCAAAATAATTTATAATTTTTACTTTTAAATATTAAATACTTCAGATTATAAAAACTTTACTTGAACAGCAATTTAAAAAAAAAATAAATCGTTAAACATTATTTTTCCATTAAAATAGGGAGAATAGTGTGAAAATTTCAATATTTCCGATAGATAAAATAGTAACCAAATAGGAAATGTACAGAACCAGGATGATCCATCACTAGTCTCACTGTTTTTATTTATAGTAAAATAATATACAATTGGATTTACAAGAGAAAACCAATTATTATTCTACTCTTTTGGTATCGTCTCAAACAAACTAATCATGATAATAGTTTAAATATTATTATCGATTACGATATACTTAAACTATTATCATCATTCTATTTTATTCTCAATATTTTTGCTAGTATCAATAGTATTATTATCCTTAGCATGAATTAACTTCTGCAATAATTAGATTTCAAAAGCAACCCTCAATCAACTTTTCAATTATAAGATAATCAGATTATAAAATAAATTGATTATACAAGGTTTACCAAAATAAATTCAGTAGTAGAAGCAATCCTAGACGCACTCTAGTTAGATAATTTAATTTTTTCAATCTGTTTTTCTTGGAAACATCAAATAATCATGTTTTTTTTTAAAAAAAAATAAATAAATAAGAGAGTCATTTACCTCGAAGATCAATTGTCCCTTTCAAATTGGTATTAGTTAAAATTATCTCTTTTAATGATGGAAAAACATCTAGAGATGATAAAATGTCATTTTTAATAAGCTTGTTGCTTCGTAAGCTTAGGTACTCCAAATTGCTCAATCTTGATAACTTATCTAAACCTGTGACACATAAAAGAATATATTATTTTATGAATATTCTTTAAATACCCATTAGCTGCTAAAACTGTAAGGGTATAGAGGTCTTTTAACTATCTTATTTAAAAAATAAAAATAAAAATAAAAATAAAGAAAAGAAAGAAAGAGAGGCCCCCACAAAAAAGACAGGTCTGAGGGGGCTTCCAGCAACCACACCGTCTACAAGTCTACAACAAGATCAGTGGGGCACCGGCCTCTTTGTCAGCTTCTATATCTTTTATAAAATTTTGTCCTTTTTTTTTTTTTTTTTTGAATTTAAACTTTTTAAAGTAATCTAACCATTGTTGTTATCATTGTAGGAGGATGTAGATGGTCCCTCCCTGTGTTGGCGGAGCTCAATTAAAATCTTACAAAAAAGTTGGCGCTTTAAATTACTTTTGTATTGATCAAATCATTGATGATGACAATGAATGTTGTTATTTGAGTTTATAATTTACTTTCAAAAAATGATTCCTTGATTTTGTTGTACCTTTGGTAAATATAACTTCTTCAATCTCATTATACTCCAAATATAGCATTTTAAATTACATTTATAGTAAATATTGATGATAATAAATGTTGATATTGGGTTTGTAATTTGTTTTGAAAACAATTATCACATAGCTGTAAAAGGTAATAAATTTATGTTTTGGTTGTACCTTTGGAGATTATAACTTCTTCAATCTCATTATAGTCCAAACTGAGATTCTGTAATTTGTTATGAAAGACTACACCTGAAAAGAAACCAACCAAATTTTGGACAAAAATTTTAGAGAAATTTTGTTTTAACTGGAAGGGAGAAAAAAATAATAATAACTTACATTTAACTGTTTATTCTATGTCAAACTACAAAAATCAAGATAGTATATTTGTGTAATTTTGCTCTTTCAATTCAATTTCTATATTTTCTTTTTCATATTTTCTCCATTACTAAGTGAACCACAAGCTTTTAGCAACAAATTTTGTTTGGGAAGGTTGTTGCACCCTAATAAAACTTTTTGTAGGAGCAAGCAGCATTTGTTAGAATAAATTAAAAGTTATATTATTAAAGTATTATTGCAACAAAGAAAGCAATAATTTTTTAGGAGAAATTTGTACTTCAAATTGATTTGTTCATGTGAGAACAGGTCAAATACTTCCCTTAATCTCATCCTTGTCCTAAAACACAAGGTGTGAATAATTTTCTTTAAATTTAATCATTTTTCCCCTAACATGAAATAATAATAATGATAATGATAATGATAATAATGAGAGTTGTGCCTCAGTGCTAAATAGCTACTATATTTTCTTTCATAATATACATAATTTCCATTTCAATTTATATACGAATTCAATTTTCACTACAAGTCTAATTTAATATTTTTACTTTTGTCAACTTTACTATTATCCTTAACATAGAAAATAAATTTGTCAATCTTGTTGTTGGCCATGAACAAAGTCTCTAAATTGTTTAAAGAGTGTAATTCTAAAAATGTTGCATAAAATTAATGGAAAAACAAAAATAAGGCACATGAGAACTTTTCTTATAATCCAATAATCAAAACACAATAATTAAAGTTGGAAATTGATGTATAGAAAGATAGAAAAATTTAATTACCTGAAATATCAATAATTCCTTTTAATCCATTATCATCTAGATATAATGCTTTTAATGATGAAAGAGCACCAATAGAGGATAATATGCTGTTGTCCAAATTGTTATATGATAAATCCAGATCTTCTAAGTTGTTTAAACCTGTCACAGAAGAGAAATCAAACTGCTTATAGAGTTCCAAATGTTCCCCAAAACAATTCATCAACCCATCATCATTCATCAACCAGTCACCACCACCAATGCCGCTACAACATTCCCCAAAACAATTCATCAACCCATCATCATTCATCAACCAGTCACCACCACCAATGCCGCTACAACAACCACCACAAAGTCAAAGAAACTGGTTGATGGAGTCGAAGCAGAAGCAATGAAAGCAGAGCATGGTAGAGTGGACTGGCTTTCAGTTTTTGAATTCATAGTTTTTTCCTAAAATTGGTTAAAAGTGAATGATGGTGCTGTTAAAAGAGATGCTGATTTAATAAAATGACCAAATTGTGTTTTTGTCTTACCTTTATGGAATACAATATTTTCAATCTCATTAGAGTCTAACCGCAGAACTTGCAAATTGTTAGACGAGTCTAAACCTGAGAACAGTGGTCCAAATATAATTAAAAGAGAAAACTCACAAAAGAAATAAAAGAAATTTTATCTTAACTAGACAACTAAAAAGGAATCAAATTCAAAGCTTTTATTATCATTGAATTAGTCATAATCCAATTCCTTTATAACGAAGACTTTTGAGATTGCTTCTACTCACAAAATAATGATTAATGGGCTAAATTATGAGATAATTCGCTAAAAAGTTATATATGTGGGTGTTTGGGAAATTAGTATTTTTAATAATCAACTTAACAAGAAAACAAAGAAAATATAGTCGGGTAGACTGTACAAAAATATGCAAAATGATGAAACTGGACCAGAGTGGACTGACTTTTAGGCTTTGTTGGCTATTGTAGAGGAGGTAGAAAACAGAGAACCAGAAGGCGAACCAGATGGGTTGGAGCCAAACTCAGTTTGCGAAGGTGAACTGTCTCTGTCTCTATCTCAGTTTTTGTTTGACAACGTTTTTGTTTAATTTTATGAACAAAAATAGAGCATTATAAACAGAGAAGAAACATGGAGTTTCACGTCTTATCCGTCGTTGCCTGAGCATAAAAACTTGAACATTAATAATATCGATAATAATTTAAGATAGCAAGCAGACTTGAACCAACGTTGGAGTTTCCTCCATGAACTCTAAAACAATGAATGCGAGGCCAGTGACACGGGGTCCAGTCAGACTTAGGCCAGCGACTCACAAAAGAATCCAAAGAAATTTTATCTTAACTAGACAATGAAAAAGGAATCAAATTCAAAGCTTTTGTATCATCGAATTAGTCATGAATCCAATTCCTTTACGATAAATTAAATAACTTACTTTGAAGATCAATTGTTCCTTTCAATTTATTAGAAGTTAAATATAACTCCTTTAGTGATGAAAGAGCATGTAGAGATGATAATATATCATTGTTGAAATTGTTAAATTGTAAATTTAGATGTTTCAAGCTGCTCAATCTTGATAGACCTGTAACACATTATGAGAATAAATTATTAATTAACATTCTTCATAGTTATCAATAAAATAGCTAAAATGTCAATTGAAATAACTTTATTATCAATACTAATAAAAAATCTAAATTTCTATAAACACACATGAAAAATGAATATTCATTTTCAAATTATTTATTAGAAAAAGAAACAAACAAAACTAAACTAAAATTTGAAGTAAAATTTCATCATAAAGATGTTGCAAGATATACACCGATAGAAAGCAAGAGACCTTTGTTTTGAACAAAACCAACTATAAAATTAATTTTTAAAAAACATTAATTATTCATTGATTCTGTAGTATTCAAAAGAATAGAAAGCAATACATCACCTTCGTTTTCAACAAAACCGGCTATATGATTCTCATATAATTCAAGCAATTCTAGTTCTTCAAAGACAGAAAATAAAGAAACATTTAGATACCATTCTCCTGAATTCTCATTCCTTATATATCCAAGATAGAGTTTGATCACTCTACCAGTGCTATTACTGCACTCAAGATTGCTCCATTGACAACAATTGAAGTTCTTCTCTCCATCGATCCAATTTGAAAGATAGTTATAACGACTACCGTTGAAGAAATGTTTAAGTTGCAAAAGAGCAACTCTTTCTTCATCCAAACAACCCTCACTCAAACACCATGCTAGCGGAACAAACATCAAAACCCACACCCACTTTGACCCCATCTTCTTAATGCACTTAACAACTAGTAACTACATACACTGGCCGAGACCCATTATATATATACATTATTTTGTCTTTTTGTTGGACGTCATTGCAACTTTTTTTTTTCTTTTTTTCTTAGTTTTCTGTTACGACATACAATTAACATGGTCTCCTTCCAAATCCCATCGTTAAATCTCTACACGCATAGTGGACCACTTGCGCTTGACCCTCGGTCAACTAAACAGACATGAGTTGCACACATAGAATCTTTGCTTTTCTCTTGATACACGTGCACCCATAAGTCATCATCTTTGACCACGTAGATTTTTGTGTAAACTTTTATAATTTTTTTCCTTCAATTCACATTTCTCAATACAAGGAAACTGTCCTGCATATAATTCTTATCCAAATTGCAATTAAATTTGTTATTATTCTTCTGCATCATTTAAATCCCATTGCATTTTCTGATCATAAAATAAATTATCTTTCATATTTAATTTAAATATAATAAATAAATTTAATTGATTTTTTTTAATTTTTTAAAATTAAAGATACTTAATTATAAAAACAGTCATCAAAATTAAAATAATTTTTTTAATAATAATAGTTTCAATACCTACAAAAATAGTTGCAGACAACAAAACTCCACAATTATATATATATATATATTATTCATTATAATGATATGATACCAATTAAATAGTCAGTCAAACATTTTGGTCTATAAAGATCAGGTTTAAAGATGATAAATAACACTATAATAATTGTATCCACTTAAATGTTTTACATGTTTTTCACTTTATTGCATTTTTCCAAACACATTTTTTATGAAAGGCATTTGATTCTAAGTATGGTAGGGTGTAGTGGTATTTTCGGAGAAGGAACTAGTCAACAAAGAGTGGTCCTGGTCACGCCGCGTGAAGATGCAATTCCAAGACCAATGCACGGTGATGACACTTGAGATTCAACGCTTAGCTGATTACCAAATGACCCTCAAAGCCCATGTCCGGTATCGTGCTGACCAGCTCTTGGGAGCTAAACATATCAAGCCCAGTTCCTGCAATGTTAGAGCCCAAATAAACAGGCCACTCAATGGCCCATATGAGACCGTCAAAGGATGAATATATTTACACCCATTAATAAAGTTAAAATGACCAAAATAACCTCGTAACCCATCCTCATTCCTTCCCCCTTCCTCCGTATCCCTATGTGGAGAAATGAGGATGGGGTACTTGGGGTGGCTTCCTTCATCTCGATCCTTGTTTCCCCATTTTTCCCATTTTGTCCATCTCCATTTCACCCTGTTTGACCCAAAATTGAAATACATAGTTAAAAACATAATTTACAAAATAATTCTATGAAATTTCAACATACTAAATCAATAACATTTTAAGGATGATTCCAAAAATCGTTTGTAGTTTGTCTAAAATTCGATTTTGCCACCTCTAGTTTCTTGTTATATTAAATATTAATTTTATTAAATAAATATTTATGAATTAAAAATACCAAATATGAACGGGAGGAATATTATCTAAATTAATTAATTACTTTATCCAAAAAAGAAGAAGATTCATCTAAAAAAATAAATGAACTTAGGGGGCATTTGTTAATCAAAAAGGATAAAGGAAAAGTAAATAAGTTTCAGTATGAACAGAACGAAGATAAACTGAAATTAAATTATAATATTACATTCCTTTGTTGCTAACTTTTAGAAATGAAAATTGGAATCAAGTTAAATTTTCTTTTTACTGTTTACTAAACTGAAAAATAGGGAGAAAGCAAAATTAATTACAATAATAGTCATGTATGTCACATATAAAAATATAATTTTAATATAAAACAAAAATATTTATTATTGCTTATAAAAATATTATCATGATAATTAACATTATTCTCATTCCTTCATTTTCAATAAAACCAGTTATATTATTCTCCGATAAGTCAAGTGACTCTACTTCTTCAAAGACAGAAAACACAGAAGCATTTAGATACAATTTTTGAATTCTCATTTCTTGTTCCCTAAAGACTGAGGCTGATCACTCTGCCAATACTATTGCAGCACTCAACTCTTTTCCATTGACAGCAGTTGAAGTTTTTCTCTCCATCGGTCCAATTTGAAAGATGGTCATAACGACCACTATTGAAGGAATGTTTAAGTTGCAAAAGAGCAACTCTCTCGTCATCCAAACAACCCTGACTCAAACACCATGCCAGTGAAACAAACATCAAAACCCACGCCCACTTTGAACTCATCTTCTTAATGCGCTCAACAACTAGTAACTACAAATACTAGATGGCTGAGACCCATTATATATATACATTATTGTGTCTTTTTGCTGGACATCTTTTCAAATTACTTTTTTTTTCCTTAATTTTTTGATGTTACATGTAATTATTTTTGTCTTCTTCCAAGTCTCATCATTAAATCTCTGCACTTCAAGAGGACACCCTAGGTCAACTAAACAATTATGATGTGTACACTATAGAGTCTTTGCTTTTCCCTTGATGCTTGTGTACCCATAATTCATATCCATTAAATGTCTTTATCTTTAACCACATAGTTTTTTTTTTTTTTTTTCTTAATTTAACCATGTAGATTTATGTGTAAACATTTGAAATTTTTCGTTCAATTCACATTTCTCAACACAAGGAAACTCTCTCTTTATATATAGTAATTCTATCATCAGTACCTCTTAACTTTAAAAAATTAAGATGAACTAATCAAATTCATCCATTATATTTGAATTAAATAGAAAAAATGATTTGCTTTAGGAGATATAATACAATGGATGAATTCGATTGGTTCGTCCTAACTTTTTAAAATTAAGAGGCATTAATGTTAGAAACACTATATATATATAAATTGTGTATATTTTTTATTCATTGTATTAAATTGTAAACATATTCAATTTTTCCTTTGATTCACGACACTTGCATATGTAGGACCATCAATTTCTTCTGAAAAATTTATATGTTCATTTAAATTTTATAATTTTTTATTTCCACATAAAACTTTCTAACTTAACATCTTAAAACGTGGCTTTTCAATTCCTCTATTGATGAATCAATTACAAACTTTATCAAAGTTTTTCGTTAAAAATGTCTTGAAAATTTATATTTTTTGATAACTCAAAGGAGACCTTGAATTTCTATCAACCCAAAAACTGCACCAATTCCATGGTTTTTGGACAAAATTACCTTTTTTTTTTTTTTTTTTCTTTTTTCAAAATCAAAATTACTTATTAAAGAATAAATTCAATCTTTAATGCGCCTACTGGTTTGGTTCCATTAAATGTTAGTATATGTTATTGGTTGTATTTTCTCGTCAATTTGGACTCTATTGCTACTCAGTTTCACTCTTTCCTTAGCTAAACAAGTAATTTTAAAAGTTTTAAATTTTTTATTAGTTATTTAATATAGAACAATGTTATTTAAATAACAAAATTAATCAGGTAAAAAAAAAAATTGTTTCAAAAATTCTATACTTGATAATTCATATCAAATTTTAAATTATTTGGCAGTGCTATATGTGAGCCCTCGAATTTAATTTTACGAGTTTCCTAGGAATAATCCCTAAGTATCGATTAGAGGCCCTAAATGGTTCATGGAAGTGTCTAAGGATATATGGAACTCATAGAAATCGATTTCGATTCGATTGGAGATTAAATGGAAAGATAAAATGGTAAATGAAATCGAATAATTTTTAAGGTGAAAATGGACTAAATCGAAGATAAATTTTAATAATTGTAGTCAAAGTAAAATTAAGTTAAAAGCTAAGGGAGAAGACCGTAATTTTATTAGGACGTGACCGTTATTATAGGATTTGTTTGGGGAGGAAATTAGAAGCCAAAAACAATTTGTTTGACTCATAAAAATCAAAAAGATAACAGTGAGCAGAATGAGAAAGAGAGACTGTCGTGCGAGAAAGAAGAGAAAAAGAAGAAGAAGAAAAGAAAAGAAGAAGAAGAGGAAGTCGTTGACCTCGGCCGACCGACCAGACTTCGCTATCTCCGTCGCACATCCAACCCGCATGTAGAATCAGCTAGAGCTACCGTAGACAGCTACGAAGCAACCAAGTTAGCCACTGACGTCGCCAACCGACCGAACGAAACAGACTCGACCTGCAGACCTGACCCGACCGCGCAAGACCGACGTCGATCTAGCTCGTCCAGCCAAATCCACCTCGCCGATCAACCAGCCAAGCTCCACCAGAACTGCAGCAGGTAGAGAGCGGAAGAGAACGGCGATGAATTGCCGTACGACCGCCTACAGAACCCGATGTGAAACCCGCTCGTTCCATGCCATTTTCAGTTGCAACTGAGCTCGATTTTAGCTCGAAACCAGTGAAGAACCCAGTTGAAACTGAAACCAGAATAGAGAAGGTAGATCGGGGAAGAAGAATGAGAGATCAGCCGCGAGAGAGAGGGATCGCGTGAGGGAAGAAAGGAAGAAGAAAACCCAACTGTTTCACGCCCCAAGAACAACTCGAAATTAGTCCCAAAGCGAAGTCAACGCGAGAGGAAAAAGGGGTAAGTTATTCAATTCAAAATTGTTTTGCGTTGACGATTTTTATTAGTGATTTAAGTTGAGTTTGAATTAAATTTTATTACAATTTGTTATTGATTGATATTGAGTAAATATGAGTTGAAAAATAAGCGAATTGGTGTTGATTGGGAGCTTAGGAAACTAAGAAAATATCAAGGATTTAAAGAGAAACCAAATCGTGCACTAAACTAGTTTAAAGAACAATTTTGTAAATTAGCCCATATGACGTCCGTTGAGAGTTCGGATGACCCGAATGAGTTAATTAGGTGCATTGAGATTATTAAAAGTCGAAGATTAAATTAAGGAACCAAAAATGGAGGATTGCGCCTAAAAAGGGTCATTTAGGGGCGATTATGTAATTTTAATTATTTTGCATTTTCAGAAGTTGACACGAACGCAAATTTTACGTATATATATATTGTGTAGGTGACGAACAAGCTGGTGAAGCAAGGGAAGAGCGCTAGGGAGCATTTTAGAGCCTTCCAGATAGCTTTTCGGAAGTGATAATTAAGGTGAGTGTCAAACTGATTTTTAATGCGTTTTGTGTTACTTGGATTTATGAATGAATATTTCATGCATGTTTGGATATTTTGATGAAAGCGAAATATGATTTAAATGATAAATGGCACGGTAACAGATAATATGGTTTGTGTTTTCATTAAAACGATGATTTCTCGTTTTGAATTATATATATATATATATATATAATGGATTGTAATTTTTGTTGAATCATTAATTATCATTATTTTATGCCCATATTACTTATTGTTTATGCTATGTTTTTGTGTGGAATTGGTACGTTTAATTCGTTTTGTGTTTTTATACTTTGAATTAGGTTTTGAGAAGAAAAATGATGGAATCGGAGGATTTTTGAAGATTAATTGCAGCTCAAGGAATTGGAGAATGCTTTAGAAGGAAATTGCAGAATTTTGGGCAGAAACGTGACGTGACTTGCGGGAGCTCTTACGAAGTGCACAGTTCGAGTTGTGTGAGCTATAACCTATCAAATTAAAGCCCCGGATGTCTAGTTTCCATAGCCACTGACGGTTTATCAATTGGAATTTTTTAGAGAAAGTTATGACTGATTTAGTACACGAAGGTCAGGCTGTCACGAGACCTGACAGCTACGGGAAAACATAAGAAATTCGAATTTCCTCTTTTAGCATTCCTAATCAATTTCTTAAACCTTGAAACATCCTAATTAAATGAGTCAAGCAATTAGGAAGAGTTTTAGTCCTAAAATAAAAGGGATTCACTTTCCAAATCAAAACTTGATTCCAAATCAAAATTGAAAGTGGAATCCTTTTCAATTGAGGAAATCTTGTCTTTCAAGGATTGAGTGCCTATAAATAGGTGCTTTCACTATTCAATTAGGGGAGATCGGAAGACAGAGATCAAAAGACAAAGAGAGAAGCGTAGGAGCAAGGCTGAAGGCTTCGGTTTCATATTTTCTTTTCTTTATTTTTATTTAGTTAGTTTATTTGTTAGGGCTAACTTGAAGCCCTAAACATGAACTCAATTTGTTTATCTTTTCAATAAGGATTTATATTTTGCGTGATGAAATTAATGTCTCTAGTTTAATTTTATTCTATTTATTTTGTTTCTTTGATTGATCACCTTAGAAACATATTTTTAGGATTATGTTGTAAGAATATAAACCGCACATCATACGGGCATATTCTTTATTTGCAACAATCAATTGCTTACGAATCAATTGAGGGACATTAATTCATAGATACCTAGAATAGACATCATGTTCTAGGATTTGTGTGATATTCATATTCTTCTAGTGCTTAATGGGTTCCAATTATTAAACCTAAGTAGACATCATGCTAGGTTATAATTAGGAATACACGCATCTACATAGACATCATGCGATTTGTATACTAATTAAGGAAGAATCTATACGACATGAGTTAATCATACCTTGTCGTGAATATCTTCATCATGCATTATTATGAATTTGCTTTATTAATCTTTTTAGCAAATTGAGGGATTGTTTAGTGGTGGATAGGATGTTCTAACTAAGTTTTTATTCATTGATTTCTTCTATTTAATTTTATGCATTAATTTAGTTTATTCTCAATCTAATTCCAAAAGCCTCTTGATTTATTTTAATTGCTCTTGTTTAGGTCTTAAATAAATTTAAAATTAAAGTAAATTGAAACTCTTCGTGGGATCGACCCTTGCTTGTCGCTATACTCAGTCAAACGATTTGTGCACTTGTAAGGTTTAAATAAATTTGGTTTATTAAAAAATTAACCAACAAGTTTTTGGTGCCGTTGCCGGGGAGTTAACATACTTGCTTTGATTTTAAGTTTATTTTTGTTTTATTTTTTTTTCGTTTTTAGTTTAGTTATTCTTTTCTCTTTTCTGGACCATGGCTCACCACAACCACGGATTCTATGAGGACAGTTTTGATGATTTGGGGTTTCAATTAGATAACTTAACTCGTGTTGTGCAGCAACTTATTTCCCAAAATATGTGTGCCACTAGAGGACGCTTATCGAGAAATTGTTCGGGAATGTACAAGGAGGTGGAACGAGACCAAGGAATGGCCTGTAGGAACTACCAATGGTGCAATCATGGTGGGATGAATGATTTCCAAAGCCCATCCATAAGGAGCAAGAATTGGAGTGGTAGTCAATGGAATGATAGTTGTTGGAGTAGTCAAGCATTTGACAATTATGTGTCTAATTTTAATCAACAATACTATCATCCGCATTCAAACTTCTACAACTCAGGATTGAGTAGTCAACCAAATTTGGATCAAAATTCATATTCATCGAATTTTCAAGATCAATTTCAGCAACCTTATAGTCCCCAGTATTTTCAAGGCTATAATCAACAGTTCAGTAATCCATCTCAAGAAGAAGAATCTGCTGAGCAAGATACAAAATTTGAGGAGATACTCGTATCTTTCATACAGGAGACAAGACAAACCAATGCTCAAATGGCCGCAAGAATAAAAAATTTGAAAAATCAAATGGGACAATGTATCAAGAACTTGGAATACCAATGTGAACAATTGGTAACCTTACATCACCAATGCGAGCTAGATGAAGATGAGCAGTGTCATGCAATTACCTTGAACAGTGGAGAAGAGCTTGAAAAGGGCGAGGATGAGTCTACTTTAGCATTCAAATATTTTACTGATGATGAGTGGGAAGATAAAGAAGAAGGTGAAGTTGAAGAGACCCTAAGTCAAGACGAAGAACCTAAAGAGATGCAACAAATTGAGAGTACACCATATGTTACAAAGCAATCCATATCCAAGGAACTAGGTTTGGGGGTGTTCGAGCCTACCGATGTTACTCGTCAGTTGGTGGATAAGACGCTTAACCAACAAAATGACTTCATTGAAGAGGAGGTGGATGTGCAATATGATGAAATCACAAGTATGGTTTAAGTTGAGAAGGTGGTTTACAAGGAACTTCAGCCTAGCGAACTGTTACCAATGGAGGGGGATTGTTATAAGGTTGATTTGGAAAACAATAAAAAGGTAGAAGATGTGTGTTCGAATGAGCTACCACTGGATCCTTATGAGTTATATGCTATGAAAAGAAAATTCCTTTTTCATCCTATATGAGAGAGGAAGATATTTTAAAAAGAGACTCAGAAGATGGAATGGGTACAAGCAGTTGGAAGTTTATCCTAAATCATGCCATCAAGGGCGTGTCTTTAATGGTCGAGACCAAATATCCTGGCTCAAATTCAAGCGTAAAGGGTCAAGACCATTAATGTGCAGGCACACCTACCCATGGGAGCCAGGTTGATAAAGTGGTAGAAGAATGTCTAGCCAAGACGTTAACTAAGGCGCTTGATGGGAGGCAACCCATCTGGGTAATTTCGTTCCTTTTCTTTTCTTTATTTTTGTTTTTCACTCTTATCTTACTTATGCTTTACATTTGAAACATTGAGGACAATGTTTAGTTTAGGTTTGGGGGTGGTGAAAGTCCTCGAGCAAAATTAGAACTTTAAAACAACTTAATCTAAAAATACGGAAAATAAAACACAATCCATTTTCGTAGGTAAACACGATGGCATTGAGCATATACCACAAACCTTTAAACCCCTAGGTGTTCCTAGTAGGAGGAGTTGTGTCTCCTGAGGGTTTACCAGCAACGATACCCACAAACGTTAAAACATTCCACCTATAACTCATCAACATGTCACTAAATGCAAATCAACAGAAATTTCATACATGCATGATCTTGTATCAAGACTAAAGATAAGTCATTAATAATCTAAAACATAATCATTAACAATCTCATACCACATTCAAAGCAATCTCATTTCAAAACACCATATTCACATGTCATGGACTTATTTCGCCTCGACTCTAATCCTCACACGATATCATTCATAACTCTCTCAAGAGTCCTAAGGCAAACACTCATGCAATCATATGTGACAGAGGTTATGTAAAGGCATAACAAGTGTCTTTTACATCACATATGAATATAGACATTAAAAAGAACCGCAATTTTAAGTGGATAGATCTCATGAATGGAATCAAATACTAAGAACGTAGATAGAGCATGATGACATACTTTAACTCTCAAATTGGACTTTCCTCTTTCAAAGATCAATAGGTTATATTAAAGGTTGTATTTGGGGTAAGGTTGATTAATGGGTAAGCAATAAATGATCCAGGTTCAAAAAGAACTTAGAATCACACCAAAGCACTTCATTCATTGTTCTTCAGTTCATCACAACCTTCTTTCTCTTCTATTCTTCACTCTTCCTCCTCTCTTATTTTTCTTCCAATTCTTCTTTATTTATTCACTTCCTCTTTCCCTCACACATCTAGGCATCATAAAACTTGATTTGTGCTCCTTACATTTTTATTCATTTTTTTTCTTTATTCATTTTTTTTTAAACGTTTTTTTTTTTGCTTTTTTTTTTTTTTCAAAATAATAATGCATAGAAGCACACTTTTTCAATACATATGCCTATGTACACATCATATCAATCCTAACACTTTAATTCTCTTCTCCCTTGCACCACTTGACATGATCCCAAGCTTATATAATGTGGTTAAATTTAAGGCTCAATAGGGTCATTTAGTAAAGGTAGGCAAAGAAAAAGACTAAATATATTTGACTTCAAAGGGTCTGATGATGTATTTCAATTCAAAGTGAGGGAATAGGCTTTTATGAGGTGAAAACTTGCCTATATTACTTCTAAGAAGTCCATCCAATTCTTGAATCAAAGCAACTCATGTTATCTACAATAATGATTTGTTCTTTAGTATTCAATACAAAACCTATAGAGATCATCTATTCAGAACAAAGGTGAAGAGTGTTTAAAGAGTAGAAACAATTAAATCCCTCAAAAAGAAATGCTTAAAAAAACTCAAATACTCACCAAGGGTAGTCTCCACTAATAGTCCACAATTCATGCAAACATAGTATTCATCCACTCAATTAACTAAGATCATAGTATTCAAAAGTCTCAAATCATATAAAGATTGTCATGGCTACTCCCTAGTAAAGATATCCAATCAAAAACATGCATAAAAACTCTATCAACAAACACAAAGCAACTAGCCAACTTGCTATGGGTAGAATTGAAAAACTAAAAAAAAAATAAAAAAAACAAAAAATTTACGAAAAATGTTGAAAATTTTTATCAAAACCTAAAGCCTAAAAACGTTTTTCAATTTTATAAAAATGAAAATAAAACCTGTGACTTACCTAGAGAGTATCAGATTATTACCGGTCTGGGTTGAGTACTCGAAGCGTGCATTGGTAGAGTTAGTAGTGTCAGTATGTCACTAACTTTACTAACCGTGGGAGGTACCTGCAAGGAGTCGTGTCAGTCAGATGTCCGAGAGATTAGCCCAATGCACGTAAAGGGTATATTATTAGCTAGCTTACCCGAGCAAGATAGAGTTCCGCTCTGTAGCGATGTAGGATTTCGCTACATGAACCGGACAGAGCGATGTAGGATTCCGCTCTATACTAGGGTGCCATGAGGCACGGGTCACTATAGGTTGGCAGGAGCCGAATTGGTTGGCTAAACACCTTCGAGCGGAGTCGGACCATATCCGGTTTATAAAAAGAAAAAGGGATTTAGAATAAAAACCCCGCAATCATAGATGATCCCTTTATGAAAAGGAAAACCGTGCAACATGTGTTTTATAATATTAATGCATGGAACTAAATTTAAAATAAATGGATTTGAATGATTAAAACTGTTTTAGGGAGGTTTTTTATAAAAATATGGTTTTAAACATATTATATGACACTCACTGAGCTTTCAAAGCTCACCAAACATTTTCTGTATTTTTAAATAAATCTCCCCAGGCACAGGTGCCATAGCTGCGGAATTACCCCGAGACAATACCAGGCAACCGCGGCGATAGTGCTAATGTGATTTGCTATTCCTATCTTGTTTGATTTAAGAGATGTATATATTTTATTATCTCTACATGATTTTGTAAATATCATTTTATGGATTTAAATTGTGTTTTTGGGAGTAAATTGATGCATGACCTATGATTTTATTGATAATAAATTTATAAATTGAAAAGCGAACTTGTGGTTGTGGTTGTGATGAGAAATGAGAGCCTGAGGCTCTGTAGTTTGGGGGAAATGATTTGTGACATTTTAGAAGTGTTAAATTTTATAATTTGCAGGATGACTGAGTCTGAAAAACAGGCTGGATGCTTCCCAAATTTTTATAAAATATTTTGTAAAAGTTTAAAATAAAAACGAAAAATTTCCCCTCATTTCCGCTGTTTCGAAAAAGTTTAAGAAAGAATACGGTTTAGCTCTGCGGGGGATCCTTTAGTTGAGTACAAGGGCTAGCTGGAGGGTCACCGTAGGGTACCGGCAAATCGCCTAGGGAAAGGGGTCTGTCACTATGTGTAAATTTGATGAAAATCATGGCAAAGACAAATAATTATGCAATTTGTATTTGCTAATAATTTTATTGCAGTCATACCCTCATATGATGAAAGGGCAAATTTTAAGAGTTTGACATTTCTCATCTTCCCAACAATATATGGAATACATCTTTTGGAACTTGATTTAGGTGCAAATGCATCTATCTTTTCTAAAGTTCACACTACAAGAAAAATACATGTTAATTACACAAAATCATTTAAAAAAAAAAATTATATAAAATCATGATTGTCTTGAAATTTCTCATCATGCTAGTATAGTTTTTAGAAATCCTAATAGTTTTATGATGGTTTTAAATGTCTTCATAACTCATGGTTTTAAAAAATTCTCATAATTATGTGACGTTTGAAAATCGACATGAACTTAAAATGGTTTTTCAAAATCCTCACTTAATTCTTTTTGGTCGTTTTAGAAATTAGTTTTAAAAAATAGGTGTGTGTAATATAATATTATTATCTTAAAAACTAATTATGAAATCTTATGTTTTTGAGCCAACTAAAATGAGCATGTACAATTATAAATGTCAATATCAAGCATTTAAATCACTAAATCATTACACAAATAATAGAAAATTAAATTCAAAATTAGTGAGAGAGAATTTCCTAGGTGAGAAATTGAAAAGATATGTAAATTGTACTATTATGTTATCAATGCTATATCACCCTTGTATATGCCCTTTCATGAGGTAGCTATTGTGTCTACAAACTAAAATTACTTAATGATATTATACTATAATGCACGGAGATTAACAATATTTTTGAATTTATTCCTGTAAAATGGAAATATAATTAAACAAAACTAGTTTTTTAACTTATATGTGACAATATACTAGAGTTACATCCACTAAGGCAATAATTATTGTAAATTTATGTGTCATGTGTTAACCTCAAGTTTAACTTATATGTGACAATATACTAGAGTTACATCCACTAAGGCAATAATTATTGTAAATTCATATGTCATGTGTCAACCTCAAGTCTTAAATACTACAGTTAGTTAATTTTCTATTAGCTTAAACATCTGGATATGATGGTAATTAACAGTATGAAAATTCTATATCTTTCTAGAAAGAAAATTTTGCAAGAATATATGCATAACAAAACCATTGTATCAAGGGTAAATATATTGGCACCTATTAGACATATTTGTACGTTCAACTATTCAAATTTGAAAAGTAGTCTATATTATGAACAATGTGTAACATGTGAAATCAACAACACCTAAAAAAAATATCCCGAAATTTTCTAAAAATACAATCAATTTCGATGAAACTTTCTTAAAAATACCATTAAAATATAGAACTTCAAGTACATATATTAATGTTATGCATTATCAAGTTGTATCATTAAAAAAATCAATCAATTTAGAAAATAGGAACAGATAGAAAGCCAAATATAACAATTTACAAAA
Source organism: Nephelium lappaceum (assembly GCA_021234005.1). Classification (NCBI taxonomy): domain Eukaryota; kingdom Viridiplantae; phylum Streptophyta; class Magnoliopsida; order Sapindales; family Sapindaceae; genus Nephelium; species Nephelium lappaceum. The sequence goes on from CM037996.1 coordinate 1,307,628, forward strand.
ATCATATTTTATAAGAACAAATAAATAAATAAATAAATATATGTATTTCAAAAGGAAAAAAGACACAAATATATAATAAGGTATAGAACTTCAAGTACATATAGTAATGTTATGCATTATCAAGTTGTATCATAAAAAAAATCAATCAATTTAGGAAAAAAAAGGGATAGAAAGCCAAGTATAACAATTTACTAAAATCATATTCTATAAGAACAAATAAATAAATAAATATCTATTTCAAAATGAAAAAGACACAAATATATAATAAGGTATGTATATATTCACTTAAAATTTAAAACATAAGTTTCTTTATATTAAAATTCATTGCATAATTTCGTGCACTTATTGTGAATAGACATTAATATGAGTCAACTGACTTTTAGTCATTTCCCCATTTTCCATGAAACTACACTAGTTTTTCTTTTAGGATAATTGTATTTTCATTCCTAACTCATCACATAATATCACATTTTTACATGACATTTGCTTATTAGTCAATTAGGTTCTCAACTATCCAAAAATACTTCACTTGATCCTTTCATTATCAAACAAAGATAATAACATCGGAGCTAATGTTAAAGTCTACTCACCCTAATTTGTGCATGTGACACGTGACATTGATTTTAAATTTAAAAATTGATAAATTTTTAATTTGTAATTCATAAAATTATTAAATGAAAATTAGAACAAAATAACAATATTATAGTTATCTTTTTTTTCAATTTTCCAATTGTCTAAACTACGCAATATGACGTAATGAATTATTACATAATAATTGAAATGACATTTTGTTGAATCTCTTTTTTAACAAACTTTCTTCAAGTTTTCGTTTTCTTTTTAATTTGATCTCCATAAGACACTTTATTATTATTTTTTTTTTGGGATATTACATATAATAAACTAGCATTTTCTCAGAGTCTTATCATTCTGGTTAAATATACATACTACGTGCATACACACACACACACATAATATATACATATATGTATATGTATGTATGTATGTATAAGAAAAATCAGATAATAATTCTTCTTCTTTTTTTTTTTATTGTCATATACTACATTTTACTACACAAATTAAAATATTGCAATATGAATATAATTATATTTTTTTATAACTGTGATTGAAAGGGACTTAGATTTTCTTCATACCTAAGTGTTTTTTAAGTTTTCTAAAAAATATGTGATTGATTATTTGTAAAGTAAAAGTGGGAAAAAAGTACATCCAATCATTTGAAATAACTCTAACACAATGATTACTCTAACCATTACAATCTTTGAAATAAAAATAATAATATGTATATCTAACATTGTTTGATGAAATTTTTTAACTTAGGAAAAAAACTTTCAAACAAAATTATTATATAGGACAATAAAGAGTAATCTATAAAATCAAAATTTTGTAAGTTTGTTGTATAGATCATGATATAATATTGATTTCATGTTGTGATAGCTTCTTAAAATTTTGTTCGGATTGAGTAGTATTATTAAAAGATAAAATAATTTCTAAGAAAATAAGTTATCCTTTGCACTTATATTAATATAAACCTTATTATTTATCATAAATCAAATGTTACTGTACATTTTAAACTCTTAATCTTTAGATTAAAATGCTATATGTATTCATGAGTTTACATATTTTAAACTCTTCTATTTAGATTAAAATACTGTATATATTCATTAATTGTTTGAGTTAATTGGCAATAAATTAAATAAACAACGTAATTGAACTTCAATAACCTAACCATAACAACCACAAAAATTTTGGTAATGCATTTTTACCATTCTTTGTAACAAGTATCAATAAAATACTTTCTTTCATAGCAACATAATTCATCTAAAAGAATCAATAAGACAATGAAGCTTTGCTAACTAGATCAAACAAATAACAAAGAAAAGGAAAGTAACTTTGAATTAATCAAATCATATGAGTATAGACTTCTCCAACTACTCCAACATATGAGTATAGACTACTCCAATGTCAATTAGTCTGTTAAACATAAACTTTTGGACTCATATGTTTATGTGGGGGCAACTTACCCTAGACTTTTATGTCTGGAAATGAAAAATCAAAGTCTTTGTTAAAGTTTGGTTCTGACGTATGGAGTGATGATAGAAAAAATGACAAACTAAACTGTAATTCTATGAAGCTAGACTTGTACGTGGAATAATAGAAATAATAAAAGACAACAACTCTTGTTCTTAGTCAAGGTCTAAGAGATCAATTTTTTGGAATGAGCTAGAAAGATTGTTTGCATTTAACTCTACAAATAATCTTTAATACAAATGCCCTAGAACGCTCGGTTAATAAAAAATTCGTGTCTTTTGAGTTCATATGAAAAAAGTGTTACTTATATATATATATATATATAGCTTTCGAATTAATCAAATTATATAATTATAGACTACTCCAACATATGAGTATAGACTACTCCAATGTCAATAGGTCAATTACACATAAACTTTTGGACTCAGATGTTTTCGTGGGGGCAACTTATCCTAAACTTCTATGTCTAGAATGAAAAATCAAAGTCTTTGCTAAAGTTTGGTTCCGACGTATGGAGTGGTGATAGAAAAAATGCCAAGTTGAACTGTAATTTTATGAAGCTATACTTGTAGGTGGAAACAATAGAAACAATAAAAGACAATAACGACTCTTGTTCTTAATCAAGATCCTAGAGATCAATTGTTTGGAAAGAGCTAGAGAGATTGTTTGCCTTCAACTTTATAAATAATTTTTAATACAAATGCCCTATAATACTAGGTTAATAATGTTAGGGTTTCTGCCCTAAGAGCTTGTAATATTGTAAACGGTTTTATAAATTTTTAATAAAATATTCATTTCATTCAATTTATATATTTTGCAAAAATCGTATATATATCATGAGAAACATCCTTGATTACTGATGTAATTTCAAACTAAGTGTATAAGTGTTATATACAGGTGGATTTAGTTTGAGATAAGTAATTTAAAGAGTCCGTAGAAAACAAACGAAACTGGGTACTTCATTTGTGGTAAATCTACAGCTGCGGTCCCTTTCGTATCTGATACGATAGTCTTATCCAAGATTATTCATGTGGTGACATTGGAATGGAGGCACCTTATATAATAAAGATTATATAGGACTGGACCACGATAAATATAAGTCTCTAAATAATATCCGTTAACCTTAGAGATTTATATTTATCAACCAGATGATCATATATGAATTGATCTTAATTCTGAGTGTATTATGAACTCCTGCTTGTTAAGTTATTTCCTTTGATTTACATGGGTGAGATCGGTGTAGATACCCGATCAATAACTTCGTACTTTGGGGATATGATTTAGTAAGTAGCTGGGAACATTCTATACAATAGTGGAATCCACTTCTTCTTACGAGAAGTAGAAAAGTAGTTCCCTTAAAGGTTGATTCAGGTCTTGAACAATAAGAGCGCTCAACTTTCTGTTTATATGTAAACAGAAAGATAAATTTATAAATTGTTATGAATATATTGTTCATTAGAGAATCAATGGTACTTAAGGATCAAGAAATAATTAGACAGGGAAAATGGACATTTGACCTTGCTCTAATTATGAACTATTTGTGGAGGATCAAATCATATGTAGTGATTAAATCAATGGACACTGAAAAAATTCAGATTGTATAAAAAACATCTACAATTTTGAGAGTGCAATCTTAAGTTTTTAGTGGAGTAACTTTAAGATTAATAATAGTGAATTATTTAATTAAAGAGTTTAATTAATAATTCCAATATTATTGGAGCTCAAAACTGTAGGTCCATCGGGTCCCCTTGATAGCTCATTTTACTATAAGAAATATGTATATAGAATATTGTAATTGGATCGTCCAATTACAGGTGTTACATAAGTAACAAAAATTTGTGTTCACTTGGTATTTGAATAATATTGATTATTCAAATTATTTAATTATTAATTATGAATTAATAATTATTTAATTAATTTTATAAGAGGTCTTGAATCCGATTTTTAGTGATTTTGGTATAAATTAATTATGAATTAATTTATTAAAAGTTACAAGTTCTATTTCAAAATATAATATGAATTAATTTTGAATTAATTATATTATATGGGGCAAAAGTTTAATTATAATAAGATTAGGGTCAATATTAATATTGATTAATTAAAACCCTAATTGTTTGCCTATAAAAAGAAAAAGTTTCTTTTCTACATCTAGGTTTTTGGTTGTTGTTTATGTTTTTGAGAAAAACTAAGAGAAAAGAAAAAGTTTTTTTTTCAACAAATACAAAGAACAAGAATTTGTGTCTTTGTTCTTTGTATAACCAAAAATCAAACACTTACCTCTTATAAACATTGATTTAATTTGATTTTTTTTTTAAAGAAATCAAAAAGTAAGTGAGCACAATTCTATATAATTGTGCCCACTCACTTGTTTCTTGGTTTCGAGATATATCAAGGAAGGCAAAGTGGTGAGCAATCCACAAAGATCAATCCAGAAGGTAAAAATATGATTTTTATTTCTTTATATTATTTTTATTTCATTGTTTTATCAATCTTGGGTTCTTGAGTTTTTTAAAAATGGTTTTGAAACTCAATGTTCCGCAAAATTCTTATTTTTATGAAAAACAAATTGTTGATTTTTGTTTTTTCAATCCATCAAATAAAAGATTCCCATAGTGTGTCTTTTGAGTTCATATAAAAAAGTGTTACATATATATATATATAGCTTTTGAATTAATCAAATTATATGATTATAGACTACTCCAACATATAAGTGTAGACTACTCCAATGTCAATTAGTCAATTACATATAAACTTTTGGACTTAGATATTTATGTGGGGGCAACTTACCCTAAACTTCTATGTCTGAAAATGAAAATTCAAAGTCTTTGCTAAAGTTTGATTCCGACGTATGGAGTGGTGATAGAAAAAATGACAAGTTGAGCTATAATTCTATAAAGCTATACTTGTAGGTGGAACAATGGAAATGATAAAAGACAACAACGACTCTTGTTCTTAGTCAAGGTCCTAGAGATCAATTACTTGGAAGAGCTAGAGAGATTGTTTGCATTCAACTCTACAAATAATCTTTAATACAGGTGCATTATAATGTTCGGTTAATAACATGTTCTCATAACGTGTCTTTTGAGTTCATATGAAAAACCTATTACATATATTTATGTATATATATAAAAGACCATCTCATTGGAACAAAATTCAATTAAGGAGATTTGTACTAACGTGATTAAATTTTAGTACATGTTAAGAAAATAATTTTTGTAATTTCTTTTCTGTGTAGCAAGACATATACAATTAATTAAAATGCAAAATTGTTTGTAAATATGATCAAGAGAAAAATCAACCAAGAACAAAGTAAAACTTGGTTTGTCAATGGAGTTGCAAAATGTAACTTCTCATTCAATAAAAAAAAGTTGATTACAGTCACTAATTCTATATGACTTCCTTGTAGAATATACTTAATTTATATGCCCGTAAATCATGGAAAGATAAGTAAATTTTAACAACCTGAACCTGCAAGGTCAGCTTCAAGAATCTTGCATCTAAGCAAAGTTTTCAATCACTGTTGTAGTCTTTATATACTAATTTCAACTGATTGATCACAACATTTATTTGTGATCAAGTGATACAAGCTACACTAGCTATAAGATAATGACCAGCTGCTGCTTGTATCATAACAATAGAAAATTTAGAACTTCGATTTGGTGTCAACTTTGAAATTGAATACCACTCTGAGAATAGAATTTTCGACGTACTTTCGTCGACCTTAATTGAGATGATTGATGAAAGAATCCATGAAATTTAGTCCTTTGTGGTGACCCATTGGCCAATAAATTAGTTTAAAAACAATAGAGCCCTGCATTAATTTAGGTCTAAAAATGTTTGGATTTTCTTTAAATTCACAAATCAAGTTTTTTTTTTTTTGAAATGATGTACTTTTGATGCTTAAACTATGCTAATTAATTGTATAAATTTTAAATTGATCAACAAAATCATTATAAGGTAAAGTATTTGTTAAAAAAAAAAAAAAAAAAAGAAAACATAAAAAGTCTAGTAGCAAAGTATACCAATAGACATCACAGAAAATATGGACATACATTAGGAAAAGTCTAAGTACATATCATAGAAAGCGTGAATATATATCACATAGATAGTAAGTGTTCATCACGGTAATTAAGTCTACGCATCATACAATAGTTCCTTTAATTCATATATATATACTATAAACCTAACTATATAAACAAATGAGATATATTAAGTTTTCTTAAAGTTTAATCCATTAGAAGAATTTAACTCATACAGGATGGATAATGGATATGGTCGTGAACTTCCCTGAATACAATTAAAATTCAACTAATTCAATTACTTTCACATCTTACTCAGGTCATGTAACAAAATAGTCTAAGATGTTATCTATTCTCACACCATTAAGCTGCCGCATATAACACTTTCACCAATTAGTTTATGAAAATCTAAGCTAGCTAGTCTATGCAAAGCTTCTTTAATAATACAAAATACCACTAACCACAATTTTTTTTTTTCCTTCTCAGAATCAAGAGCTTTAGTTAATTAGTATATGCCTATCTCTTAAATTCCCATAAAAAATGATATTATTCAAGAAAACTTGAGACATACTACTTCCTTTGGAAAATTCTTTTAACAAATTTATCAAGACAACAACCAATCAAGAGCCTAATAAACCTCTGAATATGACAGAATTAAACCAAGTCTTTGTCTTGTACAAAAATATAAATGCCAAGGAACAAAAACACAATCAATTTTCATCACTATTTGGTTTCCCATAGACTAATCTTATCCTAGATTAGGATTATCAAGCCATTTGTCTTGATACATGACATTATGTAAATATCAAGAAGTCAAGTTACTTTCAATACAAGCTAAGCTATCAAGTTGCTTCGAGGACAAGGCAAGTGCCTTGACATCATTGGCCTCTAGAATAAAATAATGTCTTGGTTTTGGTGTGTTTCAGGCCACTGTTTTTGGCAATTAATATGCATGAAGTGCTTACTTGTCATGAAAATGTGGTGTGAGTAGCTATAATTAAGGGCTATTTCTAAAAAATTCCCCCAACATTTGCCGCAAATGTGAAAGGCACCCTATAGTATTATTTTGAGTTGAAAAACTCTCTCCATTACAATTCCAACAAAAAAGTTATGTTTGAAAGTGAAAGGTCAAAATTGCCCTTGCTTTATTAAATTAAAATAACTTTTTTCAATTAATAATAATAAAAGCAAAAAATAAAAAATAAAAAAATCTAAAGACACAAAAGGGACACTTAGGCGGCCTCTGTTGCTTCATCAATAGCTCTTCATTTTTGATGAAGAAACAAATAGGGCACTTAAAGTAGTTACTAAACAGACTTAAACATTCCTTAATCACTTCCCAAACACTAACCTAACCATCACTCTTAAGCATTCAAAACCTAATCCCCACACAAAACAACATTCAAAATCGGAAACACCAGTACACCACATACCCAAATTCCTATCACCACACATCAATCCAACACCATCAAACCTCATGAAAATTAAAAAAAAAAAAAAATCCATCAAATTAGACCCTAACTATACTAAAAAATCACCAATTAAGGAGAAAAAAAAAACAAACAAACGAACAAACTTTATCACGAAATCGAAACTTTCCATCGAATTAACTTCAAACCATTGAATGCCCAAACGCTCTGAAATTGAATACTACCCCAAGAATAGAGCTTTTGACGGACTTTCATCAACCTTAATTGTGATGATTGATGAAAGAGTCCATGAAAATTAGTCCTTTGTGGTGACCCATTGGCCATTGTAATTAGTTTGAAACAATAGAGCCTTGCATTAATTTAGAATCAAAGACAAACTTTTGGATTTTATTTAAATTTGCATATTAAGTTGCTTTTGTTTTTGCCTTTTTTTTTTTTTTGGTACTTTTTGAAATGATGTACTTTTGATGCTTAAACTATGCTAATTAATTGCATAAATTTTATCAAGAAAATCATTATAAGGTAAAATATTGTTAAAAAAAAAAATTAAAAAAAGAAAGAGAAAACATAAAAAGTCTAATAACTGAGTATACCAATATACATAACAAAAAATATGGACACAGATGATAAGTGTTCATCACGGTAAGTCTATGCATCATACAAAACATGATGTATACTAGGAAAAGCATGGATACACACATATTAACTTTCTTATTCATCTTTATTACATATTCATACTAAATTGATAACAACATCTTTGTTGCATGAGCAGGGATAATATTGAGAAAATATCATTATTGGTGAACATATAATGTAATTTTGTACAATACTGAGAAAATTTCCATGAAACATAGAAAATATATCCATAGAATATTCATTATATTTCCATCAATGAAAATGAGAACTTGATGATATTTCCTAATACTTTTACTTTTATCTACTTTATATATTTATTTTTTTCCGTTAAACAAATTATGTATACACATTTTACTTTAATTCGTGTTAATGATAATGAAATCCAAACAAATTATATACAATCTATAATTTTATGAAATCAAATATTATTTTTTATTTTTAAAAATCCCATCATGTCATATTTTTTGAAAGCAAGAATTTGGGGGTCAATTTTTTTTTAGTAAGGATACACACACACATATAATATATGTATATATATACGTATGTATGTATTTGACTTTTCCAATATACATACATATTATGAATTAATAAATTAACAAATTTTCATAAGGGATAAATTTACAATTAAAAAATTTGATTTTAAAAACTATAAAAAAGTTTCACAATTTTATTAATTATTTACAGATTTTATATACAAATATATCTTTTATATATGTAATTTTTTTTCAAAAATTTTAATGCCTATGGGGGTGAGGCCTATGCCTATCAAACTTTTTAATGTTTTGGAATTTCTGGCTTTTTCCACAAACTTGTTTCAAGAGTTATTCTACTAAAAAAGTCCATCAAAGTTTTCTACGTGGGAGTTTATTGCATTTTTCTACTCTTGGGTTTTCAACTTCAATTTTACATCAGCCATCAATTATTTCTTGTTTGTTTGATACGGCTGTATCTAGAATCTTATAATTAATTGTATCCATTCAAATTTATTAAACTTTTTACATCATCATCGTTTATTTTTCTTGCTTGTTTGATATAGTTGTATTTAGAATTTTATTATTAGTTGTATCCATTCAAAAGTCTATTAAACTTTCTACATCAGCTACCATTTAGTTTCTTGCTTGTTTGACACGAGCTGTACGTATTTAGAATTTTACAATTAGCTGTATCCATTCAAAAGTCTATCAAATTTTTATATGTTTTGTAACTTTTTGTTTTCTTCCATACACTTATTATCAAGATTGTTACACTCAAAAAGCTTATCAAACTTTTTATGGGTGTGGAATTTATTGCATTTTTCCACTCAAAATTTGTCCACTTGATTTTTGTATCAATTGTTTTTTTTTTTTCTTGTTTATTACAATTTCTTTCTTGTTTCCTAAAAGTCTTCAGACTTTACACATGTTTTGAACTTTCTTGCTTTCTTCCGCACACTTATTATCAAGAGTTGTTACACTCAAAAAGCTTATCAAACTTTTCTATGGTTGTGAATTTATTACATTTTTCCACTCAAAATTAGTCAACAAGCTTATCAAACTTTTTATGGGTGTGGAATTTATTTCATTTTTCCACTCAAAATTTGTCCACTTGATTTTTGTATCAATTGTTTTTTTTTTTCTTGTTTATTACAATTTCTTTCTTGTTTCCTAAAAGTCTTCAAACTTTACACATGTTTTGAACTTTCTTGCTTTCTTCCACTCACTTATTATCAAGAGTTGTTACACTCAAAAATCTTATCACACTTTTATATGATCGTGGAATTTATTACATTTTTCCACTCAAAATTATCAACTTGATTTTTGGGTCAATTGTTCTCTCTCTCTCTTTAGGTCAATTGTTCTCTCTCTCTCTCTCTCCCTGTTTACTACTTATTTCTTTTCTTTCTTGTTTTCTTAAAGTTTACGAAACTTTCCACACGATTTGGAATTTGTTAATTTTTTTCGAACACTTGTTATCACGAGTTGTCTCACTCAAAAGATGTACAAAACTTTTCTACATATTTTGGAATTTATTGTATTTGTCCACTTACAACTTATAGACTTTGAATTTGTCATCACCCTTTATTTATTCATTTATTTTTGTTTCCTGTGCTACTCTCATAATCTTATTATCAGTCCATCCAATAAAGCCTATCAAA
>CM037996.1:1317992-1364080 GCA_021234005.1 Nephelium lappaceum
TTCCATGTAAACCACTTTTCAGTGTATGATTCAACATTTTACAGAAAGCTAAAAGAATTGAAGATAGGTTTTGGTTTAGAGAAGTGAAAACAAAGAGCTCCATTGATGAGCTTCTTTCATTGATTAATTGTGTGAATTACAAGTCAAAGATATTTATACAAAAATAAAATTGTTAAAGGCATCTAATCTAACTAACTAACAATCATCAGCCGATAGAATGTTGCCACGTTGATGCATTTCTAACTAACTTGATCTGTAAGTCACATGGTTGAACAAGCTGAGCTATACCAGCTTGATAAGCTGGTTTTGAGCTGGCTAAGCTCCTCCTCTGAAGTTGCATAGACTTATCAACAGTTTTGTTATCAAGCTGAACTTGTTCAGCTTGAGTCGAATGGAGTTTGGCTTGAGCACATACATTCACATCCCCCTTCAAGCTGAATCGGGGAGAGTCAACCAGATTCAGCTTGGAACAGAGAAATGAAACTGAGTTGCAGGAAGACCTTTTGTAAGAATGTCTGCAGCTTGATGTTCAGAAGGAACAAATTGGGTTTCAATGAGACCAGCTGCAATTTTCTCGTGAATGAAGTGTGTATCTATATCAATGTGTTTGGTGTGGCATGAAAGATGGGATTATGAGCAAGAGCGTTGCCCCCATGTTATCACACCATAAAACAGCAGTCTGTGGAACAGATAGATGCAGTTCTGTGAACAATGACTGTAACCAGATGATTTCAGTTGTAATCTGAGCCATAGATTGATCTCAGCCTCTGTGCTAGACCTGGCTACAACTTGCTGTTTCCTAGAACTCCATGAAATGAGCTTTCCACCAAGGAAAACACAATGACCACTAGTAGACCTCCTGCTGTCTAAAAAACTAGCCCAATCTGCATTACTAAAGGCTTCAAGCTGTATGCTTAGTTGGTTTGAACCATAACCCTTTATGAATAGTGCCCTTGAGATACCTTTAGACTCTTTTACAAGTTTGCCAATGAACTTGTGATGGAGCAACAAGAAATTGGCTAAGTTGTTGACAATAAAGGATATGTTTGGTCGGGTAGAGGTAAGGCATTGTAAAGCACCAATGGTGCTTCTGTAAACTTTTGGTGCTGAGAATGGACTTCCTTCACCTGAACAAGTTTGCAGTTTGAACTAACAGTAGTATCACAAGGTTTACACTCAAGCATGTTTGTTCTTTTAAGCAGATCCAAGATATACTTGGACTGTGTAAGATACAGTCCAGTAGAGTCCCTATAGGCCTCAAAACCAAGAAAATAATTGAGGGACCCTAGATCTTTTAAAGCAAAGGTGCTGTTGAGTGTAAGAATGACTTGATTGATAAGTGCAGAATTACTACCAATAAGATGTATGTCATCTACATAAACCAGCAAGAATAGGACATCAGTACCTTCATGTTTGATAAAAAGAGAGACATTTGAAGTTGATTTCTGAAAACCCCATGACAGTAAGGCTGATTTCAGTTTATGGAACCATGACGTTGGAGCCTGCTTCAACCTGTATAAGGCTTTATTCAACTTACACACATAGGAAGGATGGCTAGAATCCTCAAAACCTACTGGTTGAGCCATGTAGACTAGTTCATTAAGTTCACCACTCAAAAATGCTTTGTTGATACACCTGCCTAATATCCCACTGATAACTCACAGCTAGTGTAACTATCACTCAAATCGTTGAGGGTTTAACCACAGGGCTAAAGGTATCGCCAAAATCAAATCCTGCTGTTTGATGGAATCCCTTTGCAACCAACCTTGCCTTATGTTTAAGTATGGACCCATCTGGATTGTATTTAATCCTATACACCCACTTGCAGCCTACTACATTCATCTGGGGATTTTGAGGAACCAATGTCCAAGTATTGTTCCTTTTTAGTGCTTCAAACTCTTCACTCATAGTTTGCAGCCACTAGAATCTGTTAAAGCATCCTTAACAGATTTTGGTTCAGTTTCTGAGAGATAACAAGATGGAAAAGAACTGCTTATTTGGTAGACTTTTGGTTTAAGGACCCTGTCTTAGACCTGGTGATCATTGGATGAATAGAGGTGGTGGTTCTAGTGGCACTAGGTAAAACAGTAGCAGACACAGGAATGGTGGTTCTATTATTTGATAAGTCAATAGCAAGCACAGAACATGAGGGTTGAACTGATTCAAAATGATTAATAGTTGAGGATGAATTTGGGAAGATTGGATCAGTTACAGTGGCTTGTTTTGTGTAGAAAAAAGATCAAAAAGATTAGGAATGGATAAACTACATGTGTCTTTGTTTGAGTTAGAGGGAAAAGGTGTTGGAAAGGGAAACTCTAACTCATTAAAGAGCACATGCCTAGAGATGTAAATTTTGCCTGATGGATGCAAGCACTTGTAACCTTTGTGTGAAGTGCTATATCCAATAAAGATGCATTTGCTGGAGTGAAAATTCAGTTTTTGTTTTGAATAATCTCTCGAGTAAGGATAGCTAGTGCATCCAAAGGTTTTCAAAAAGTTATAGTTTGGTTTTTTATGGAAAAGCTTTTCAAATGGGGACATGAAATGAAGTAAAGGTGTTGGAAGATTGTTTATCAGAAACACTGTTGTAAATCTTCAACCCAAAATTTTAAGGGCACTGCTATGAGCTAACGAGTCAAACCTGTCTCAACTATGCTCCTATGCTTTCTCTCAGGTATGCCATTCTGTTGGTGTGTATAGGGGCAGGAAAATCTCACCTTAACACCTAACTTGGACAAGAAAGGAATGAAAGGCTTAAATTCTCCTCCTATATCTGCCTGAAAGCGCTTAATTTTTCTCTCAAACTGAAGCTCAACATGATTCTTAAACTGCTGAAACACTTGGAAGGCTTCTGACTTTAACTTTAAAGGGTACAACCAGGTGAATCGACTAAAACCATCCACATGTAGTACCTATACCCTTCTGTTGAGAGAGTTGGAGATGGCCCCCATAAATCACTGTATACTGTTTCTAGAGGCTGTGTAACAGTTATTGGAGACTTGTAAATGTCAGTTTATGCAGTTTTCCTAACTTGCATGAATCACAAAATGACAAAGCATCAACTTTGAAAGGAAAACTTAATGTTCGAAGCACTTTTTGCAATATCAAAGGTGCAGGCTGTCCAAGTTTAGCATGCCACAATGTAGAGTTTGTTTTTGCAGTAGTTAACACATCAAACTTGTGTGTATGTGCAGAATTCAACAAATCAAACTGTGTCACTTTATTACAAGTATTTGGCACACTAAAAACAGTATTACCACAAGCTTTCCTTGCTGGTTTTGATCTTGCAGTAACTTGCAAATCAGAAGGATGTCTCAAGCCTCCTTTTGTCAGCTGTATTCTGTACAATCCATCCTTAAGGGTACCTTGGAGAAGGGTTCTCTTGGTTGCTTGATCCTTAATCACACAATTAGTAGGAGTAAACTTAGCATATGCATTGCTATCTTTGACTAGTTTTGAGACACTAATAAGATTCTTTGTAATGGAAGGCACACACAGCATCTTTTAACATAAATCATGTTGTGCATTGTGTGACTTTACTGTTGTTTCTGCAATATGTGAAATATCAACTTCAGCACCATTTCCAACAAGTAGTTTTCATTACCTCTAAAATCTGCTTTCAGTGAAAGGTTTCCCAGTTCAGATGTAACATGGTTTGTGGCTCCACTATCCACATACCATGCTTGATCAGCTACTGTCTCTGGAGATGCAAATAGGCTGAGACAGACTGTTGTTGATTTCCTATTGGCAAGTGAGAGTTATCACGAGTAGTGTCTGGTGCTGGTGGTGTTGAACTATGTTGTAGAGCTGATAATTGCCACCTTGAAACTGTTGTTGTGGATGATCATTAAGGCCTGACTTTCCTGAGTTACTCCAGGAAACTGACTTCCTCTGCTTGGAGCCTGATACTGCTGATCAAACCTATGATAGCATTGCAATGCACCATGTCCTGGTTTTGCTCACACTGACAAAAAATCCTATTCTTGTTGTTACCATTATATCGGCCTCCACCTCTTCTGCCTCGAAAACCTCCTCTATTTCCGTTAAAACCTCTGCTACTATTTCCTCTTCCACCATAACCTGACTGGCTAGATGCAAAAATGAACAGAGTAGTTACCAACATTCACACTGCTAGAAGAGTTTAATTGATCAATCCTCTGTTGATGAATGAGTTAGATGAACTGTGCATCCTCTAAAGACATTGTTAGATGTTGTGAAGAACATAAAAACAACTACTGGATCATATTCATGCCTACTTCACCTCATTAAACTAAAAATTAGATCCCTTTCCTTCACTCCTCACCAGCAGCCATTAAAGCTCACCTATGTTCTTTATCTTCAAAACAAAATCACTAACAGAATCTGACCCCTATTAATTGTTTGCTATTGTTGCCTAAGTTGCATAACCTTTGCTAAAGATCTTTGTGAAAACAATTTTTCAATTTTAGTCCACACTTCAAAAGAGGTTTTGCAATTGGTTACCTGACCAAGAATTCCTGGGCTGAGTGGTCAAGAGTAACCAAGATAGCAATAGTTGATCTGTTTTTCTCCAATTCTGATACTCGATGTTGACCCGCTGTTCAAATGAAATCTCTCCATTTTGATTGGTGATCATTCTCTCAGTGAACTTCTGTGGTTGAATCTTGAGACCAGTGATGTAATCTTCAAGATCCAGTGCTCGAATTGCTGGCAATACGTGAGTTTTCCAATAGATAAATTTGTTTGATCAAGCTTGACAGTTAGGTTGAGACTCAGAGTCTTAGCAAGACCTGTGAAATCCATTGTTGAACCTGTTGCGAGGACTCTCTGTTGTTTGCATTGAATCAGCAGATGATGATGGATCAGCCATTGACTTCTGTCGACAGCTCTGATCCCGTGTGATGATTCAAGATTTGTAGAGTAAAAGCTAAAAGAATTGAAGATAGGTTTTGGTTTAGAGAAGTGAAACAAAGAGCTCCATTGATGAGTTTTTTTCATTGATTAATTGTGTGAATTACAAGTCAAAGATATTTATACAAAAAATAACACTGTTAAAGGCATCCAATCTAACTAACAAACAATCATCAGCCAATAGAATGTTGCCACATTGATGCATTTCTAACTAACTTGATCTGCAAGTCACATGGTTTAACAAGCTGAGCTATACCAGCTTGATAAGCTGGTTTTGAGCTGACTAAGCTCCTCCTCTAAAGCTGCATAGACTTATCACAGTTTTGTTATCAAGCTGAACTTGTTCAGCTTGAGTTGAATGGAGTTTGGCTTGAGCATATACATTCACGTTCAGCATTATGATTTCTCTTGCTCACAGGTTCAATTTCACTTGTGGAGTCAGGTAGTCAAGTGGAAAGCCATGATGAGTTGATTGAATTAGTTGCCTGTACTGAAACAGGGTTTCTGCATTTGTTTATTCAGCAACAATTGCAGGTAAGCCAATGCTTAGTTATCTTATTGTTTGCATCCCTAGTCTGAGGTTTGTGACCATAGTAAGCATTCATCATTGGATTCAGTACCAGTTCTTATTCCTCTTCCCTTCCTGTGAACTCAACTTCTGTGTACAATTGATCTGCTATCTTTCTGCTTTTCTTGGTATATTTAGGTCGTATTGAAACCGTAGCTTCTCACATTCTTCAAGCAACATATTAAAAGATTGATCTGTTACTTTTACCAACGTTCTATTTTGCTTTTATTCAAATACCAACCGAGTGGCATATTCTAACCTTGTATAAACATGTTTTCCTTGCGTAAATCTTCTAACCATTAAAGTGGGTGGTTTTCATGTATGTCTGTGTAATCCTCAATGTAGTTCCTCTTCTTTGGCACTGTCAGCAAGATGCATGAATGACTTCATAACTGTCGAAGTTTCCAATGTTTTTGCCATTCAAACTCATCATGTATGGTTGATGTTTGTATTTTATTGAGCTTACATGTCTGAATTTGTAGGAATTTATATCGTTTAAGAGGGAATATGCAAATATGAAAAATGGAGCTGCAAGAGGAACCTTCTCGTTGACATCAGTCTCTTTGAAATTAAGGTGTACCCAATGCATTTGGAATCAGTGAAGAGCTGCAAATCTGTTTACTTTGGATGCATTATGTGTAAATGCTGTAAATTGAACAATTCTTTAGATAATTTGAGAAGAATCTCTCTGATGATTTGTATAAGGGTTGCGGATTACATGTTCAAAATCTGAAAGATTTTAACATCTGAACTTTTTTAGATTTTTGAAAATGTAATTCACAACCCTTTATTTTTTCATGCCATACTCTAGAATTGGGGAGATAGTTACCGACATGAGATCCCTTCACCTGAAAATATTAACTAATTTACATGTCAAAACGCTTAATTAAATCCAAAATCTTCAATGATATTTTCTAGACGTTTACTGCAAGTCTCTTTGCGTGGAAAAGAAGTGATGACAGATCATAATCAAACAAAACTGACAAGAACATTACAAATTATGCAAATTGAGGTGTACAATGGAAGGTGGAATACCATATTTTTTACCAGCTTTATGTGTAATACCGTATTCTTTGTAGCTTAGGCGTTAGAGAATTTGATGTAGCAAATATCTAGAGAAGAAAGCTCTTATGGTTTTGTAATATGAATTAATGAAAAAACTCTTATTTGAACAAGGTTTCTTACCTTTCAATGTTGTCCAAAGCACATCATTTCTTACCTCTAACAATGTACACTTTTTATATTCACTTTAGTGATAAGAGTTCAATCTCCTCATGTGTATTTTAATTAATAGGTATGTGTAATTTTATTTTTCAATTTTTAGTTTTATTTTTCTATTCCTTATGGGAGTAATATCTTTTTATGGGAGCAAATATCCCTCTTTATAAAGTAGATATCTTAATCGTACAAAAACATCTAACATGTTTGGAATGAATGTCAAAAAGGAAAAAGTTATTTCTCCTCATATTTGTGGGACTGGAGTTTTAACAACTTATATAATGCTTAATTTTTCATAGATTTTTACTCATTCACCGTTAGAAGATAATTTTTATTAAAAATACATGTTATAAATTTTAAGACGAATGTATGCATAAGTTATTCATAACGATAATTTTAAGCTGATAGTAATTAACTCGATACATATCAAGTCCAAACATGTATCAAGTACTTATTTATGCATACTTATTATCCTATCAACCTTAAATAATTCTATCAAGTACAAAAGTAGAAGCATATATTTATCCCATCTAAACCGGAAACATACAGTTCTGCAAACCGGAGACACCAATTCTGAATTTACCAAAATAGGCAAACATCTAAATGAAGCAAGATTTGGGATATTTATCCATTCGCTAGAACTGATCATCCCTAGAGAAATAGTGAATCTGGGTTTCATTATAATATTTCCGCACACAAATTGAGATGATAAAGAGAGGTCAATGAAACACAACAATTCTTTCACATACAGTCCTTGCTTGAATGTCTAAAACCTCATCAACATACAGATTACTATATTGTACATACATCACGCATGAATGCTGAGTTATATCTAAAACAAGTTACCTGCATAACCTGTAGTTGTGCCAACTTTCCTACAACATCAAATTCCACTCCTATCTTTAATAAGAGAAATGCATCTCCAGAATATAAGAACGAAAATTATATCTTCTTTATTTCTTAAATATAAAATATACAGTTGAATATTGTAACCTATACATGCAAAACTACTTTTTGTTTTCTTGTATTGTATGCATCATCTGTAACACCTCCGTCGTTATCCAATCGTTTAAATTGGTAGGAAGTGGAGGTCAGAGTCAGACAACCATTTGTTGATTTTTGGTCTTTACAATGTCTTGATCAATCCATTTTCACTTTCAATAGCTCACTTGAAGTCTAACAATAAACACCACATGATTAGTCGATCAAGTGACACAACATTTTCCTGAATATGTATGGTACTTCTGACCAGTTTTTATTATGAAAAAATAATCATCTTCAATCTCCATTGAACTGGTTTTTCAGGCTCTATATTTTTACTTTTTCTACCGCACTTCGTTTTTAGTTTTTCACAAACAGTATCAGTTGATAACTTAAGTTTCACAATTGTTGGTACCCATACGATATTATTTTGCATCTCTTTTATTTAGAAAATTCCTTCAATAATTAATGAAATGTAATTATGAAAAGAGAAAATCCGCTAATAAAAGAATTCTTCTATTGAATCAAATCTTATCAAATTTTTCAGGGAATAAAAAGTTCGATCAAATTAATCTTATAACACAAAACTAAAAGTAAGGGAAGAGAGAATAATCGACATAAGATTTTTGCGCGGGAAACCCAAAAAAGTAAAAAACTTCCAAAGGATCAAATCTCTTTAGCCACTTTTATCTCAAAATCCACTAGTTGATAAAACAATTATAACCTCAAGTTGATCTCTTGATCACCCTTCTATTGGCATATAATCTATTCTACCTTCTTGTAGTCCTTTTAAAATAGATCTCCAACTATCCTAGAGCGCTTTCTTAATTCCAAATGAATCAACAACCTTCAACTTGTCTGTTTGGACTCCTTTTAGAAACAAGAATGTACCTAGAAATCTGAAAGAATAATCTAGATGCTTGTGATAAAAAGCATAACCAAAAAAAAAAAAAAAAAAAGAAAATCTCTGTCTTAAAATGCCTAAGCAAGAGAATAAAAAAAATTGCAAACATTAAATATGTGCTCGCATAGTTTTTGGCAAAGAATAAACTCCTATTTATAGTTTAAGCAAACCATAAAAAACAAGTCACAAAAATCCCGCGCAAAATAAGAATGAAACAATGAAAATAGGATTTTTTTAAAAAAAAAAAATTTGCAGATATGTAAAATTACCAAAAATCCTAATGAAATTTACCGAAAGTATCCTCATATGAAAAATTACCAGAAAGACTCTTGAACTTGACTGATCGTGACAAGGTAACAAAAATGATAGAGAAGGGTGAAAAGTCCCGCGGGTTACAAAAATGACCTTGTCTTGATGGCCAGAAAAAATAAAAATATAAAAGAAAAAACTTCATTTTAGTCCCTAAGGTTTCGTGAAATATCAAAATTTTAAGCATCTATTAGAAACAGCTATTTTAATCCATAACTTTTCTAAAACGCTTCAAAAAAGTCCAAATCCATAATCAACTAACAGTCAAACTAACCAAAAATTTGAAAAAGACTCAATTACCCCTTATAACTTAAAATGACTATTTTACCCTTAATAAAATTAAAATATTATATATTATCTGACCAATGAAAAGTTGACACATATACACATAATTATATATTTTTTAAAAAAATCTTATTACCTTTTTTTTTTTAAATTAAACAATAAATTAATACAAAAACAAATTTCAAGAAAAAAAATCTAATTTTGAAAATATTAAGTTAAAAAATAAAATAAATTTAAAAAAAATTAAATAAGTTAATTTTTAAAATTAAATTTTTCTCTTTGATCTGGAATCCAGATCAATCTAGATCTCTTCCCTCTCTTTTACCTATCTCTCATCTCCTTCGTTCTTCTCCGCCTCCTCCGCCTCCCTCTACTCTGTCATTTCTCTTTCTTCTTCAGTCTCTTCTCCGTCTCATGGAACCTCGACGAAGGCTCTCTTCTCTTGGGTTCGATCGAACCCAGACGAAGGGCTTCGTCGGGGTTCGATCGGACCCAGACGAAGGGCTTCGTAGGGATTCGGTCGAACCCAGACGAAGCTCTCTTCGTCTGGGTTCGATCGAACCCAAACGAAGCCGCTCTTTGTTTAGGTTCGATCGAACCCAAATGAAGGGCTTCATCGGGGTTCGGTCGGACCCAAACGAAGGGCTTCGTCGGGGTTCGGTCGGACTCAAATGAAGCTCTCTTCGTCTGGGTTCAATCGAAAGGTGGATAGACTGTACCGTCTTGACTTAATGGATTCATTAAGGATTATTCCAATCAGTCTTATTTTAGAAAAGGTTAAGCCTTTTGTTGGAGATGGTTCAGTTTGTTATAATCTCATTTCATCATTTTTTTATCTTCCAATCATTGATGATGATGGAAATCATATAAGCTTTGATGGTATGCCCTTTGTGGGTGAAATCACCAGGGTATTATTCAATATAGTCTTAATGGACGTCTTCGACCGTGGGTTCGCCAAAAGGTTTCCTGGGATAGCATTTTCTAGATCGAACCCAATCGAAGAGCGTCTTCGTCCGGGTTCAATCGAACCCAGAGGAAGATGCTCTTCATCTGGGGGTCGAACCCAGACGAAGAGCGTCTTCATTTGGGTTTGTCGAACCCAGATGAGGAGTTTCATCTGGGTTCGACGAACCCAGATGAACTCTTCATCTGGGTTTCGATTTTTTTTTTTTTTACAAGCAGTTTTGATTTTTTTTTCTTAATATTGTTGTTGTTGTTGTTGTTGTTTGGTTGTTATATTGTTGTTGTTGTTGTTGTTATTGTTGTTTTTGTTGTTGGGTTGTTTGGTGTGTTGAAGATGGTGGAGATTGGATCTCCACCGAAGTGGGTTGTTGATGAATAATCTTGTTGTTGAAGATGGTGTGGAGATCCACCAGATTGGATCTCTATCGTCCATTGGATGGACGGTGGAGATCCAATCTGGTGGATCTCCACTTTTTATTTATCTTTATTTTTTTTTCATTTGTTTTATAAAGTTAATTTTAATAAATTATTTAAATTAATTTGTTCTCTATAAAAAGATTATTCTACCCTTTCCATCCAAATAATCTGTCACGTTGACCGTTCATTGATTAATGGTTTAGACCTTTTTGAAGAGTTTTGAAAAAGTTAACGATTAAAATAGCTATTTTCAATATATGCTTAAAATTTTGATATTTCGTGAAACTTTAGGGACTAAATGAAGTTTTCCCATATAAAACAAAATTTTTCAAAAATGTGTTTTGAAGAGTTTTGGAAAAGTTAAAGATTAAAAGAGCTATTTCCAATAGATACTTAAAATTTTGATATTTCGCGAATTCTTAGGGACTAAAATGAAGTTTTCCCATATAAAAACAAAATTTTTCAAAAATATGTTTTGATCAAAACCTTTTAAAACCTTTCTCTAGAGATATTTTTCATCCAAAAGTATGATACACGAAAGTGCATGAACAAAATATACGTCCGTTTCTTTCAAAAAATTAAGAACTCATGTCTATTTACCTACATTTAATTTGTTTCTTAAGTTCCAAAAATTTCTTCAAAAATTCCAGACTTCTAATATAAACACAAGCAAGAACCCGAACAAATAAAGAGAGAAATTCAAAATTATCTAAATTCAAAAGAAAATTTTGTTTCTAGCCCATTCTAAGGAAAAAAATTGTTTTTACTCTATTGAACAATTAATTGCACCTAGTATTCCTATTGAACAAAATACCTTTCAATAAAAAGAAAAAACTTAAATTGGAGATATCGTGATAGGAGGCTCTCCCATCACAGTAATAACACTCTTCCATCATGGATGCTCTTACTGTGATGGGAGGCTTTTTTGTCATGGATGATGGTGACGGAAGGCTCTCCTTTCACGGACTCAGATGACAAGAGGCTCCCCATCATGGTGAGAACATCAATGACAAAAGAGTTTCTCATCACGATATTTTTGAAATTTTAATGACAAAGGTTACTATGGGTATTTATTCATAGGGGCATTTTGGGAATCATGAGGTATTGAGTGCAATTTATTTGTTTGAATGGTTGAAAACAAATTTTCTTTTAAGATGGGGTAAAAACAATTTTTGGTTTTGAAATGGGGGCAGTGTTTGAAAATTCCCCATAAATAAAAGATGTTTTTGTCATGAAATAAAACTAATACAACTTATTTTCTCTTACAAGATGTATGTCAAGATAATATCCATGAGTGTCAATAGCATGGTTAGAGAATATAGATAACTAGTAATAGCTCTTATGATTGGTTGCTAACTAAAATAACTGAATCCAAAATTAAAAGACAGAAATATGGGCTGGTTGATAACACGTGTGTTGTAAAATTATGGGTCGGACTTTTGGTTTTACATGAAGAATAATGAGCCGATTTAACGAATCGCAGACCTGGAAGAAAACATTGGGCCAGAGTTGGACCCATTTGTCTGCTGTTGTCCTATGGTGTCTGATTTAATTAAGCATAAACCATCTTTTAAATTAAATCAACCATCATTAATCATCTCAAGCTTTTCAAGTGAACCATTATTTACGTGAAAAACTTAAATATGTAAAAACCATGGGACTAAATAACTTTAGCCACTTTGTAACCAAATCAATTAATTAATAGAATAATTATAACCTCAAGTTGATTTACTTGATTACATTCCTCTTGGCCTGTAATCTATTCTACTTAGTTGCAACCCTTTACCTATGATTCGCGACTATTCTAAATTGCCCAAAGCATCTTTCACGGAAGCAATATTTAACTAGTCTTCTTAGGACCCCTCTAAGAGACAAGTACTTACTAAACTAAAAGAAATATCTAAGTCAATGAAAGCCTTCGGCTTGGCTTAGAAGGAAGTACTTGATCAAAATTTTAGACACATTCTAGTTTCAAACTTGGCTGAAATTTCCAATAGTTATTAGGTTCGGATGGTTCTTCCTAATACAAAGAGTATGGTGCCATTTGTATTTTAAAAATGTAGTCATTGGATAAAGGTATGGTCAGAAGTAATGGTTATAAAGTTGCATACACTTAAAGACTCGGGACCATATTATGATAACAATCTACGAGTATATGCAAAGCTAACAATCATGCATTATTTGACTAAATGAGAGATAACGAAGCATTATCAAAATACATAAGGCCACAATTTTTAATATATATATATATATATATAAATATACATATATACATACACAGGGCCACAAATATGGGCGGAGTTGTAGGGGCCCCATGAGGGCCATGGCCTTTTCACAGCCAATGAAATTCACGCATGTAGCCAATAAAATCCACATGTTAAATATAAATTATTTATTTTATATAATAAATACAATGATTGTTAATGAATTTTTCTAATTTTTTAATTAAAAATTAACATTATAGTTACATTTTTTTTTTTGGAAAATAGATCAGATACATTTCAAAGTATAATAATCAATAGGAAATCATTAGATACACATAACTCTCATTACTTTTTTTTTTTTTTTTTTTTTAATTTGAAGTAGGAGACAAAATTACCATTTTTAAGATTTAGTTTCCTATTATTTCACATATTACTATTTAGTTTAATCTATATTATTGTTGTCAAAAACTTATGTAAGTTATATTGGTTATTTTGTTAGATGATTAATATGATTTTAATAAATTTATATTATTGGTTTTGTAATTTAATTATTTAATTATTTAAATTTATTCCGAGTTATTATATCTTAGTATAACTTAATAATTTCTATTGAAGATTTGTTTTCAGATGTGTATTGTAAAATTTTCCTTCACAATAAGATAAAAGATTACTTAATTACAAATTCTTTAACCATGTTTATTTAAAGGAAAATCACTTATAAATTTAGTGTAGAATTCATTATGTATTATTTTTCAAATTTGAAAAGTGGCATGTTTCATTTTCATTTGCAAAGTTAAGTTTTAGATCATTTATTAAAATTAAAATTTATATTATATTTATTTTTTTCAATAACATCTCTTGTTAAATATTAGTATTTTTTAAATTATTTTAAATTTACAATTTTTGCCCGGCCCCTAAAACATAAATTCTGACTTTATCCCTAATCTAATGCAAAGGATTGAGTGCGCTAAGCTACAAGGATAGTGCGGCATACACACAAAAGGACGTATACCTATCAAAGAAACATACATCGTGAATCAAACATGATTATTCAAGAAAAGTCATGACCATCCAACAGGGTCGTGACTATTTTTAAAAAGCCTCACCCGTGCAATTTCCTTTTAAGTGAAACACAAATGATAGAGAAAAAACTTTGGTAAAGTACACTCATAAACTATAATTTATTGGTCATAATACTTCAATTATATACTGTAGTAATAGTTATTTCATTTTTTTAAAATAATAATAATAATAACAACAATAATAAAATAATGAATCTCTTGAATCCAAGAGAGAAATTTTGCAAATAAACAAGTGCAGATGGTGGAAATAGTGTTGGTCAATCAATCACTTGTACTCGAGAGATAAATTATATTAACTTGACTTTGACTTGACTATAGTGTTGATGGCAGACCAAATGAAGCAACGTTTTCTGTTTCCACCGACCGCACTTGATTTTCAAATTAGACAAGTGCGTAACTATTCTACCCAATTACTTTTCCTTCAACTTTCTGTCTTAATTTTGTGTAGAATTTGGCATCATGATGCACAAAAAAGATTACAATAATAATTACTTTTAAGCTACAATAAACTTTCACTTGTTTATAACGAACCATTTTTTTTTCCATACATATATAATTAAAATTTATAGAATTTTATCAAACTTCTTGTATATTCTTATGAGATCAACACAAAAATTTGCCTTAACAAAATTTAGTTAGAACTTGCTTTACAGTGATTTAGATTAAGGGTGAGGGTATTGCCACCAAAGAAACTACTTTTTACACCCATTTTTTAAATAATTTTTTAATTATAAAAATATACGTATTTAAAATTATTTACAAGGACATGCTAATTTAAAGAAATAAAAATAAATCGTATTTCAGTTTTACAAATTTTATTATTCATAAGTAGCTTATTTTGTTGTTAAACAATCTTTATAAACAATTAGATACTCTTTTATCAATCTAAATTCGTGATGTATTAATTAAAATCTATTATATATGACTTGAATAGATCTGTGATGACAAAGTTCTATATGTGTTTTTCTTTGTCTTTGGTTTTTCTTGCTTTGTTTTGTGTTTGATATTGGGTTAGATAAATTGGATTTTTGGAAGAAATATATTTGATCATACATAAATACACACATTTTGATCAATAAAAAAAAACAAAAATCTAGATCTCACAAATCATTTTTACACAAAATTTTCTTTATACATAACTATAAAGCAGCATGTGTGAAGAACAAATTTTTTCATTTTTTTTGGCTAACATATTTTGAAACCATTGATGAGAATGTGATGAAACAAAATAATGAAGGAGAAGACTGGACTTAAAAGAAAGAAAAGAATAATAGAAGATGATGAATTGGAGAAGAATGAAGAAAAAAAAAAAAAAAGAAAGGGAAGAAAGAAGGTAATTTGGAACAAGAAAAACCTATTTATAAATATAAATTAAAACAATGATTAATTAGTTTATAAAAAACGATTAGTACGAATAAATGCATGAGATAAAAAAAAAAAGAATTACGATTAGCTTTTTTTTTTATCTTTAAACTAATTTATTTATTATAGCTCTTTCAAACAAAAATCATAATTTTTTGAGAAAACACAAAATTCATTATAGGAATTCAAGCTAATAATAATAAATATTTATTCCTTTTCAAATTAATATATGCGTCAATTAAACCCAAGAGTACGTTATGCACATAATCAATCACGGTCCGGAAATAGATTAAGTTATTTATTTAGTCTACATTAAATATTAAGTCAAAAGTCAAGTTAGGACAAATAGTCAACATTTAAAGACTAGAAAGCATGCAATGGAAAAAAATTGAGCTTGAACAGGATGAAAGATAGTATACCGTTTGATGCTATTGACCCTTACTTTTTCAAACCATGGGATCCATTTTTAAAAAAGTGTGGTAGATGGCTTTATGGAATTTTGGTGAAACGCTTATTGATATGTTAGAGGTAGGAGGGGCTACAGTGAGTCATCCTTTGTAAGTTGTATAAAAAAAATATGAGAATTTTTTAAAATCATGAGTTATGAAGACTTTAAAAACCAAAGTGTTTCAAAAAATTATGCTGGCATGATGAGAATTTCAAACAATCATGATTTTACATGAGGTTTTTTTTTTGAAAAAATGATTTTTGTATAATTGAACATGTATATTTTCTTATAGTTTGTTTGTACCTTTCATTGGAGAACTTCGGAAAAGATAGATGCATTTGCACCTAAATGAGTTCCAAAGATGTATCTTTATGGAGAAAAGGAGAATTGTCAAACTCCCCTTTTTCTCTTTTTTTTTTTTCTGCTAATAAGGTTGTTGTCAAAGCTAACATATTATTAAAATAGCAAAAAAAAAAAAAAAAAAGTATAAAAAGAGAAAAGACCAAAAACCATTACAAAAAGAGAACCACCATAAAGGAAATAGAAACCGACTATGGGAAGAGACATGACAATAAAAGTTTCAGCTAAAACCAAAACTTTGCAAATCAATCCTCTATATTTGGTAAAAATAATATATATATATATATATATTACCAAATAGACTACTTAAATTAATCTTCTGGATTCATTAGAAATTTGAGTCTTACATATTAAGTTTTTCTAATAAGGTTTTTAATGAGGTTTACTATATATATATATATATTTACCAAATAGACTTATTTAAATTAATCTTTTGGATTCATTAGGATTTAGGGCCTTAGACAACAAAAAAAACCCGGCAAGGAAAAAAGAGTACCTACCCCCAAATGGGTTTTGGTCTTGCCCTCGAAGGGGTGTTGTGGAAGCTGAGCATAGCCAGAGTTCTCTTCGAACCACAAGTGAGTAAGGTGGATTTCCCAGAGTTTGAACTAAAGATCTATAGATATTTTGGTTGTAAACCTAGTACCATCAATGTAAGTTTATGAATTTTATTTTAACAATAAATACAAAGATTGTTAATGAATTTTTCTAATTGTTTTAATTAAAATTAAGATCATATACATTTTAAAGGATAACAATCAATAGAAAATCACTAGATACATAAAATTGCGGATAGAATAATACTAATTATTATTATTATTTTACATTTAAAGTAGGAGACAAAATCCACCATTGTTTAAGATTCTATTATTTCACATATTACTATTTAGTTTAATCTATATTTTTGTTGTCAAAACTTGTGTAAATTATATTGGTTATTTTGTTAGATGATTAATATGATTTTAATAAATTTATATTTCTAGTTTGTAATTTAATTATTTGAATTTATTTCAAGTTATAATATTTTATTATAACTTTAATGTGAAAGCAATAAAATTAAATTACTACATATATTTAAGTAATTGAGATTAAAGCATATTATAGAATAATTGTATTTGCTTTACTCATATGATGTTAACAATGGGAAAACTTCATTTTAGTTCTTAAGGTTTTGCGAAATATCAAAATTTTAAACATCTATTGGAAATAGTTTTTTTCATCCCTAATTTTTTCAAAACTCTTCAAAAAAATCCAAATCGTTGGTCAACTAATGGTCAACGGTGATAGATTGTTTGGATGGAAAGGGCAAAATGGTCTTTTTATAGAGAATAAATAATTTAAATAATTTATTATATACATAAAATTAATTTTATAAAATAAATAAAAATAAATAAATAATAAAATCAAAGTGGAGATCCACCAGATTGGATCTCCACCGTCCACCCATCAATGGTGGACGGTGGAGATCCAATCTGGTGGATCTCCACCATCTTAACAAACCAACATTCAAACCCTTTAACAACATCATCAACAACCAACTTCATCAACATCATCAACAACCCCACAGACTACAACATTATCAAGACCATCACAACATCATCAAAACATCTCCCATAACAACAACCAACACAGCAACAACATCAACAACAACATTAAGAAATAAAAATCAAAATTGTTTATAAAAAAAAAAAAAAAGAAGTTGGAAACAAGGGGTTGATGACGAACCTAGATGAAGCTCCTCATCTGGGTTCGATTGAACCCAACTGAGGACCTTTATCTGGGTTCGACGAACCTAGACGAAGCAGCTGAAACTTCGTCTAGGTTCGTCGAACCCTAGACGAAGATCTGGTTCGACTCGTCTGGTTCGTCGAACCCAGACGAAGAAGCTCTTCATCTAGGTCCGATCGAACCCAAACGAAGATCTTCGTCTGGGTTCGATCGAACCCGACAAGAGGCTCCATCTGGGTCTGATTTGAACCTAGACGGAGCCTCTCCGTCTGGGTTCGATCTGGGCAGAAGAAGGGACGGATCTGGGTAGAAGAGAATGAGAAGGGACGGAGGCTGGCGGAGAGGCGGAAGAGGCGGCGAAGTGTGATTTTTTTCCTAAAAATCTGTTTTTTATGTTAAACTTTTGTTTAATTTAAACAAAAAATAATAAGATTTTTTTTAAAAACTATATAATTATGGTATACGTGTCAGTTTGTCATTGGTCAATATTAGGTAATATTCTAATTGTATAAGGGTAAAATGGTCATTTTAAGTTAGGGAGGGGTAATTGAGTCTTTTTATGTTTTTTGGTTAGTTTGACCATTAGTTGACTAATGATTTAGGACCTTTTTGAAGAGTTTGAAAAAGTTAGGATAAAAAAACTGTTTCTAATAAATGCTTAAAATTTTGATATTTCGTGAAACCTTAGGGACTAAATGAAAGTTTCCCCGTTAACAATTTCTACTGAAATTAGTTTTCAGCTCTGTGTATTGTAAGATTTGTCTTCATAATAAGATGAAAAATTGCATGCTTACAAACTCTTAATCATGTTTATTTAAAGGGAAATCACTCATAAATTTAGTATAGAATCCATTATCTATTATTTTTTAGATTTAAAAAAGTGGCGAGCTTCATTTTTATTTACAAATTAAGTTTTAGATCATTTATTAAAATCAAAATGTATATTATATTTAATTTTTTCAATAACATCTCTTGTTAAATAGTAGTATTCTTTTAAATTAATTTAAATTTATATTTTTTGTCCTGGGTCCAAACATAAATTCTGACTTCGTCTTTGATCACATATAGAGGATTGAGTGCGCTAAGCTACAAGGATAGTGCAGCACACACAGAGTGGACATGTACCTACCAAAGAAACATGCATCGTGAACGCGAGCATGACCATTCAAGAAGAGTCATGACCATTTATAAAAAGCCTCACCCATGCAATTTTTTTACAAGTAAAACACAAATAACAGAGGAAAAACTTTGCTAGAATACGCTTATAAATTATAATTTATTGCTCATAATACTTCAATTATACACTTTCGTCGTAGCTATTTCAATTTTTTTAAATAATGGGTGTATATTGATAACAAGCAAATAATGAATCTCTTGAATCCAAGAGAAAGATTTTGCGAAAAAATAAGTGCAGATGGTGGAAATGGTGTTGGTCAATCAATCACTTGTAGTCACGTAGTAGAGAGATAAATTATGCTAACTTGACTTTGTCTTAAGACTCTTAACTGTTGAGGGTAGACCAAATGATGCAAAATTTTCCATTTCCACCTACCGCGCTTGATTTTCAATAAAGCAGACAAGTGCATGACTTTTCGCTTAATTACTTGATTTTCTACCCAATTACTTTTCCTTCAACTTTCTGACTTAATTCCATGTACAACAATGATAATTATGTTTAAGCTACTATAAATTTTCGCTTCTTTAAAACTAACCATTTTTCTTACCGTACATAAATAATTAAAATTTACAGAATTTTATCAAACTTTTTGCATATTCTTATCAGATTAACACTAAAGTTTATCTTAACAAAATTTAGATAGAACTTGCCTTGCACTGATTTAGATTAAGGGTGAAGGGTACTACCACCAGAGAAACTTCTCCTCACCCCCACATTTTAAATAAATTTTTTAATTACAAAAACATTCATATTTAAAATTACTTATAAAAACATGATAATTTAAGGAAATAAAAATAAAATTACATTTCAGTTTTACAAATTTTATTATTCATAAGTAGCTATTTTATCGTTTAACAATATTTATAAACAATCAAATATTTTTCTATCAATCTAAATTCGTGATGTATCCACTAAAATCTATTATATATGACTTGAATAAATCTGAATGACAAAGTTTTATATGTGTTCTTCTTTTCTTTAGTTTTCTTGCTTTGTTTTGTGTTTTCATATTGAGTTAGATAAATTGGATTTTTGGAAGAAACATATCTTGATCACACATAAATACACACATTTTGATCCCAAAAAAAAAAAAAAGATCTAGATCTTACAAATCACTTTTACACAAAATTTTCTTTATGTATAACTATAAGCACAAGAATGTGGGAAGAACAATAATTTTTCCACTTTTTTTGGCTAATATATTTTGAAACCATTGATGAGAATTAATGAAAGACAAATGATGATGGAGGAGATTGGACTAAAGAGAAAGAAAAGAATAATAGAAGACGATGAATTGGAAGATGATGAATTGGAGAAGAATGAAAGAAGAAAAAAAAATAGAAAAACAGAACGCAAGAAAGAAGGTAAGTTGAAAAGAGAAAAGATATTTGTAAATAAAAATTAAAAAAAATGATTAATTGATTTATAAAAAATGATTAGTACAAAATAAATGCAAAACAAAACAAAAAAAAAAAAGATTACCATTAGTTTTTTTATCTTTAAACTAATTTAATTTTCTTACACCCTTTCAAACAAAAATTCTTTTTTTTTTTTTGAGGAAAAACAAAAATTAATTATAGGAATTCAAGATGATAATAATAATAAATTATTATTCCTTTTCAAATTAATATATACGTCAATTGAACCCAAGAGATACGTTGAATCCAAGAGATACGTTATGCAAATAATCAATTGCGGTCTGGAAATAGAATAAGTTATTTCATTTAGTCTACCATTAATTGTTAAGTCAAAAGTCAAGCTATGACAAACAGTCAAACATTTAAAAACCTAGAAAAGTATGCCATGGAAAAAAATTAAACTTGAAAGGTATAAAAAATAGTATAAAGTTTGATGTTATTGGCCCTTATTTTTCAAACTGTGTGAATCCATTTCTAAATAAAATATGGTAGGTGACTTTGTGGAATTTTGGTGGAACTCCAGTTGATATTGTAGACGTGGATAAGGGTTACAGTGAGTCATTACTTCTCAAGTTATTTTAAAAATATATGAGAATTTTCTAAAATCATGAGTTATGAAGACTTTTAAAGACCAAGGGTTTCAAAAAATTATATTGGCATGATGAGAATTTTCAAAACAATCGTGATTTTATATAAGTCATTTTATGAAAAAAATTGATTTTGTATAATTAACATATATTTTTCTTGTCGTTTGTCTGTACCTTTCGTTGGTGAACTTTAGAAAAGATAGATGCATTGGCACCAAAAGATGCATTTTGAAGAGGAGAAATGTTAAACTCTTAATATTTGCCCTTTCATCAGATGAGGGTATGATTGCGATAAAATTATTAGAAAGTACAAATTGTAAAATTATTTATCTTTGCCAAGATTATCATCAAATTTACATATAGCACTGCCAAATAATTTAAAATTTGATATGAATTATCACCTATAGAATTTTTGAAACTCTTTTTTTTTGTGCTGATGAATTTTGATATTTAAATAACATCGTTCTGTATTAAATAATTAATAAAAAAATTTAAATTTTAAAAATTACTTGTTTAGCTAAGGAAAGAGTGAAACTGTGTAGCAGTCCAAATTCAAGAGAAAATGCAACCAATTTTTGTAACATACACTAACATTTAATGAAACTATACCAGTAGTTGCATTAAAGATTGAATTTATTGTTTAACACGTAATTTTGTTTCTGAAAAAAAAATATAATGCTTCTGAAAACCATGGAATTGGTGTAGTTTTTGGGCTGCTAGAAATTCAAGGTCTCCTTTGAGTTATCTTCAATACATTTTTTATTGAAAAACTTTGATAAAGTTTGGATTTATATGGAAATAAAAAATTATAAAATTTAAATGAACATATAAATGTTCAAGAAAAAATTTGGTGTCCTACATATGCAAGAGTCGTGAATTAAAAAAAAAAAATTGAATATGTTTACAATTTAATACAATGAATAAGAAATATACACTATTTCAAAAAAAAAAAAAAAACAAGAATAAGAAATATATACGAGGAGGGTTTCCTTATGCTGCTGAGAAATGTGAATTGAACGAAAAATTTCAAATGGGCAAGTGGTTAAAGATAAGACATTTAATGAATACGAATTTGAGTGCACGGCTATCAAGAGAAAAGCAAAGACTCTAAGTGTAGACACCATAATTGTTTAGTGGAACCAGGGTCAAGCACAAGTGGTCCTTTATGCGTGTGGAGATTTAATGATGCGACTTGGAAGGAGGCAAAATTGATCACATGTCACGCCAAAAAATTAATTAAAAAAGAAGAAAAATATTTTGTAAAGGCGACCAACAAAAAGACAAAATAATGTGTATATATAATGGCTCTCAGCCAGTGTCTATAGTTATTAGTTATTGAGTTGAGTGCCTTAAGAAGATGGGTTCAAAGTGGGCGTGGGTTTGATGTTTGTTTCGTTGGCATGGTGTTTAACTCAGGGTTGTTTGGATGAAGAAAGAGTTGCTCTTTTGCAACTTAAACATTTCTTCAATCTTAGTCGTATAATGATCTTTCAGATTGGGTCGGTGGAGAGAAGAACTCCGATTGTTGTCAATGGGGAACAACAATTGAGTGTAGCAATAGTAGTGGTAGAGTGATCAGTCTCAATCTTTGGAGTACAAGAAATGAGAATTTAGGAGAATGGTATCTAAATGCTTCTTTGTTTTCTATCTTTAAAGAACTAGAGTCGCTTGAGTTATCTGAGAATAATATAGCCGGTTTTATTAAACACGAAGGTGATGTATTACTTTCCATTCTTAATAATACTGCAAAATGAATGAATAATTAATATTTTTTTAAAAATTAATTTTACAGTTGGTTTTGTTCAAAACAAAGATCTCTTGCTTGCTATAGTTGTATATCTTACAACATCCTTGTGATGAAATTTTACTTCAAAATTTAGTTTAGTTTTGCTTCTTTTTCTAATAGATTAATTTGAAAATGAATATTCATTTTTCATGTGTGTCTATATAAATTTAGATATTGAAAATGAAATTACTTCAATTGACGTTTTATTTATTTTATTGATAACTATGAAGAATGTTAATTAAATAATTTATTCTCATTATGTGTACAGGTCTAGACAAACTATCAAGATTGAGCAAATTGGAATATCTGGTTTTAGACAAGAATATGCTCAACAATGATATATTATCATCTCTACCTGCTCTTTCATCACTAAAGGAGTTACATTTATCAGATAATAAATTGAAAGGAACAATTGATCTTCAAAGTAAGCTATTTTTATATGCTTTCTTGATAGATTGAAAAATAAATCAATAAATTGATTAGAGTGATGAGCGTGCAAGAAGTGGATCTCATATTCACTAAAATTAAAAGCTTTCAAAGAGATTCTTTGTCTAACTCAAGTTACTCTTTTCTTTTTTATTCATTTTTAATTTACATGCTACTTTTTTTTTTTTTTTAGTGCAAGTTTCCTTTAATTTTTCCTATCAGTATAGTTGAGAGAGGTATCTCATGCATTCTATAAGGGTTTTTTTTTTTTTTTTCCTTTTTTACTTTGTTTGAATTCCTTCTAAAACTAGATTTCCATAACAATTTGCAGTATGTGGGTGTCCAACAATAAGTTTGAAAAGACATAAAATTTAAACTTATGGTGTAAATTACATTCACATGTTCCTTTAGAGAATCACTTTAACCAATTTGATCTGTTTTTTAAATTTAAAAAGGAAAATTATAAAACCAAGCATATTAGGTATAAATGATATTTTGATTTTGTTGAACAAATATTTTGAAATATTATTATATTTAAATTATGTATTAAAAACAAGTGGTTGTGGTATATTATTACCTTCCATGAATCACATTCTTTACCAAAATTGTTTATTACAAAAATATCTTCAACAAGATTACAAAAATAAAACTATACATATTTATTTAGAAATATGATGACATCCACCAATTTAAGTTGACATAGAATAATCGGTTGACTAAATATAAATTATTTTTTTGAATAATCGGTTGACTAAATGTAAATTATTTTTTCATCCCTTCCCATTAAAACAATATTTCTCTTATATTTTTGTGAGTTCTTAAATTTTGTCGGTTTCTTTTCAGGTGTAGATTCTCATAACACATTACAGTATCTAAATTTGGATAATAACGAGATTGAAGAAGTTATATTCCACAAAGGTACAACCAAACCATTAATTTATTACCTTTCAAAGTTATGTAATAATTTTTTTGAAAATAAATTATGAACTCAATAACAACAATTATTGTCATCGATATTTACTATAACAGTAATTGAAAATGTTATATTTGGAGTATAATGAGATTGAACAAGTTATATTCCCCAAAGGTACAACAAAATCATGGAATCATTTTTTTGAAAACAGATTAAAATCTCAATAACAATATTTATTAACATCGATGATCAATATAAAAGTAATTTAAAGCGCTAACTTTAGTGTAAGAATTTAAGTGAGCTCCTCCAATACAAGGAGGAGGCCATCTACATCCTCCTACTATGATAACAAAAATGCTTGGATAACTTGAAAAAATTTAGATTCCAAAAATTTTTTTAAAAAAAAAATGACAAAAATTTGTAAAAGATATAGAAGCGGACACACGGGCTGGTGCTCCGCTGGTTTTGTTGTAGACTTGTAGTCGGTGTGGTTGCTGGAAGCCCACTCAGATCTGTCTTTTTGTGGGTATTTTTTTTTTTGTTTTCTTTTGTTTAAAGTAAGATAATTAAAAGACCTCTATACCCTTACAGTCTTAGCAGTTAATGGATATATGATGAATATTCATGAAATAATATATTCTTTTATATGTTACAGGTTTAGATAAGTTATCAAGATTGAGCAATTTGGAGCACCTAAGCTTACGAAGCAACAAGCTTAACAATGACATTTTATCATCTTTGGATGCTTTTCCATCATTAAAAAGATAATTTTAAGTAATAACAGTTTAAAAGGAACAATTGATCTTCAAGGTAAGTGGCTCTCTTATTTTCTTTTTAAAAAACAACAACATGATTATATGATGTTTCCTAAAAAAAAAAAACAGGTTGAACAAATTGAATTATCTAATTAGAGTGCATTTAAGATTGTTTCTGCTAATAAAATAATCACTTATTTAGGTAAACTTTGTATAATCAATTATTTTATAATTTGTTTATCTTATAATCAAAAATTGATTGCGGGTTAATCCATGTATGTTAAGGATAATAGTAAAATTGATACTATCCAAAATGTTAAGAATAAAGTAGAATGATGATAATAGTTTAAGTATCATGGTAATTGATAATAATATTTAAACTATTATCATGATTAGTTTGTTTGAGACGATGCCGGAAGAGTAGAATAATGATTGGTTTTCTCATCTAAATTCAATTGTATATTATTTTACTATAAATGAAAACAGTGAGATCAAATCATTTTAGTTCTGTATATTTCCTGTTTGCTTTACTATTTATATATCAGAAACATTGAAATTTTCACACTACAATCCCTAAATTAATGGAAAATTAATTGTTTAATGATTTATTTTTATTATTTTTAAAATTGCTCTTCAAGCAATATTTTTATAATCTAAAGTATTTAATATTTAAAGTAAAAATCATAAATTATTTTGAATTAGAATTAATTAATATATTAAAAATTATGAAAACCCAATGGTGGCACTTCTGTTTATTGATGCCGACTGGAGGAGAATAAGCCTGCTCTATTGTCCCTCAATTTGAGAATGGATATGGAGGAATGGATCCAATTTGAAAATAGAGGAGGTTTTCATTGTTGGAGAAAAACCACTCTTCCTCCTTCGATAACGATAGTCTTCAAAATGTGAGGCAATCTTGAAATATTGGTGATAATCTTCACGTCCTTTTTATTTTTGTTTTTTTATTAATTAATTAATTGATATTTACATTATTATTTAAACATTATTTAAAAACAAATTAGGAAATATGATAAAAAACTAAGAAAAATAAAATTGGTCTAAAACAGCATATATATTTTTAAGGTCCATTTTAATCATTTTGCATATTTTGTATAGTTTACCAATTATATTTTCTTTGTTTTCTTGTTAAGCTGATTATTAAAACAAATAAACTAATTTACTAAACACCCACCTACATAACTTTTAAGCAGAGTATTTCATAATTTAGACCATAAATCATTATTTTATGAGCAGAAACAATCTCAAAAGCCTTTGTTATAAAGGAATTGGATTATGACTAATTCAATGATACTAAAAGCTTTAAATTTGATTCCTTTTTAATTGTCTAGTTAAGATAAAATTTCTTTTATTTCTTTATGTGTTTGCTCTTTTAATTATATTTGGATGACTCTTACCAGGTTTAAACTCGTGTAACAATTTGCAATATATGTGGTTAGACTTCAATGAGATTGAAAAACTTGTGTTTCATAAAGGTACCAGAAAAACACAATTTGGTCACTTTATTAAATTCAGCAATTTATTAGATCATAAATCCCCATGATTCACTTTTAACCAATTGTAGGGAAAAAAAACTATGAATTCAAGAATGCCATTTCTCATCTTACATAATTTTATTGTGCAGCTGTAGATTAGGATTTTTATGTGCTTATTTGTTTGAAAAATGTTTCTAAGTTTCAAAGACTAATCATAAAATCTGAAAGTGGAATCTAAAATCCATTATCATAATAGTACAAATTTTATAATAGGTCCATTTGAAAAGAAAGTCATGTGTATTAAACAAGAATTACCAACACTTGGTTGTCTCAACTAGTTAGTATAAGGATGCATTTATGGAATTTAAACAAAAGATACATCATAAATTATTTGTATGGAAGCTCTTCCTTTACAAGTATATATTATAATTTATAAATTAATTAAAACAATATAATGAATACAATGATAAATTATTACTTACCTTATATATTAGATAAAATAATATCTAACACAGATAGTATTATTCAAGAAGAGGTCGATAGCCTCCCCCATAGAAGAGAAGAATTTGTTAAGTCAATGGGGTATTTTATATTAAATTATATATAGATAATTTGATTCAACTTAAAATAAAACTTGATACATAAATAAATTTAAAAGAAAAAAAAATAGAATTGATAAATGAAAACATTACTTTTAAAGTCTTCTCATTAGTTATTTAGTATTTTAGAAGTTTTTTCTTAAAGAAAAAAACATAATTTTCTATGTTTATATTACATCAAAACAATAAAGTAACCAAAATGGTCAATGGTGGCAACAAAAAGGAGATGGGAAAATGTTATTGGCAAGCCACAACGGTCCATTGTGGACCAATAACCATGATAAGCCACAACGGTCCACCGATAGATATTAGTTTGGCTTCTAGAAAAAAAAAAAAGTGCTTTAAAATAAAATAAATATGATGAGAACCTCAGCATTGGAGTTTCACTTAGGATTTTTATTAATTTACGATTATATTAATTTACTTAGTTATTTTATTAAATTTAAGATTAGTTATTTCAATTAATTTAGTATTAATATTTCATTTAAATTAGTATTAGTTACATTATTTTCTATTTTAACTAATATATATCTTTTTGTTGATGTTGAATTTGTTTCGTTTTAGGACTAAATTTTCTATGGAAGTCATGTTTTCTAGGAAAGTTAGAATTAGTTAACTATAAATAGGAGATTTGATTAGGATTTTTAATATGGTTTTTTTTGGCTTTAAAGAATTAATTTAATTCTCGCCTCTTGGTGATGCAAATATCTTGTGTTTTTAGCTTTTTTGAGTAACAATACTAGAATCGCTTGAATTAGAATTCAAGTCAATTCGATGATTTGATTCTAGATATTTTTGGCTTTTCCGAGAATTCATGCTTGGATTTGCTTGGGCTAGCGTTAAGTCAATTTTGTGTTTTAATTTTAGAGGATCAATTTGCCAAATCCTATGGGTTAATTGGTTCAATATCTATCCTATCGTGTGGCGTGAGCTAGACGATTAAGGCTTGTTGTTGGATCTAAAGTTAGGTCCTCAACAAAATATTTAAACTACAAAATAGGAAATAAAAATGATATAAAATGAACAAAATAAGGCAAAATAATAATAATAATAATAATAACAAATAAAGACACACGTTTTACTAACCTAGATCTCAAATTCATTTCTAAGGTTTATAGTTATATGCTGATCAGAGCACTAAGTCTTATTTTAATACATCCTTTTTCAAGTGGCATCGTATTTTGTTTTGGGAACATTTGAAACTGTATAACTAGTTTGATTTATCTTCTGTAACAGGTCTAAACAACCTAGAAATTCTGGATTTATCATATAACAATTTGGACAATAGCATATTATCGTCTCTTGGTGCTCTTTCATCATTAAAAAACTTATATCTAAATGATAATGGATTAAAAGGAATTGTTGATATTTCAGGTAACCAAACTTTTATGTCTTTTTATGCATCAATTTCCAACTTTAATTACTTTATTTTAATTATTTGATTATAAGAAAATTTCTCACATGCCTTATTTTTTCCCATTAATTTTATTCAACATATCCAGAATTGCACTCTTTGAACAATTTAGAGACTTTGGACGTAGGCAACAACAAGATTGACAAATTTGTTTTTTCCAAAGGTACCGATGCACACAAGACTTGATTAATACTTAAAAGGCGTAATAATATCCATTCATTTAGCTTAAATCACTCGTACGAATGACAATTTGCTTATAATGTTTAAAGACTTTTCTTCTCTCTCTCTCTTTTTTCTTTTTCTTTTTTTCTTTTTTTCACAGATAACACAAACTTGAGGAATTTGAGCACCCTTTCTTTATGGAATAGCAGCATCCACGATGGGAACAACTTATTACAATTATTGGGCTCATTCCCATCCCTAAGGACACTTGATCTTAGCTACAATAATTTTAATGAAATCACAACTACTAGAGGTAAGTGACAAAATACTCAACTCCTTTTAATTTAGTTTTGAAATTTATATATGTTTTATATATAATAATTTTAGTGAAGCAACAACTATTGTAGGTATATCATTTTTTCATTAAAGCACTCATATAATCTTTTATTGAAGTGAAAGAGTTGTAGTTTGATGGTTCTTCTTTGCATTTTAGTCTTCCTCATAGCATTGTCGGTTTTACTCTGCTCCTAGCTTGTCAATGCAGAGTTGTCAAATTAATGGCATCTTAACATTTCAAATTACATTACTCATCGTTAAATATAATTATAAATCAACAGATAGATTTATATGCTTATTCTTGACCTTTTATTTTTTTTCATTTGATGATGATTGCAGATTTCACTCATTTGAAAAATACAATGAATCTCAAGGAATTGTACATGTATAATACTAATCTCAATATCACCTTCCTTCAAATCATTGGGCTGCTGACATCTTCATCACTTGAGTTTTTAACATTATCAAATTGTGGACTGCAAGGCACTATATCTCATCAAGGTTAAAATCTCTCTCTCTCTCTCTCTGTGCAGTAGTGGCACAAATTTTTAATAACAATTCAAGCTAATTAACCTTTTAGGAATTATATTTCTATTGACTCTATTTTAGAAGTTCTTGTAAGCACTAGAAACATCATCCAAAAATAATAATAACGCCAAGAAACAAATTTATATTATTTCAAAATTTGGGTATTAGATATTTTTTTCACTCAATTTAATTTTACTTATAACTTTTACACTTCACACATATAATTTCTAGCCATGTCTAAGTTTACGCATCTCTAAGAGTAATATCTTAGCTATGCATTGTGGTAGACTTGGTGCTTTTCAAACTTGAAATTTTGTAGTGTCAATTTATATGTAAATTGAGTATTTTTCATGAATTCCTCTTGGTAACCATTATATTGTTTTGTTGGGCAGATGGTGGTACACTTGCTAGATTTCTCTACCATCAGCATAACTTGAGAAGAATTGATCTTTCGTCTAATAACTTGACAGGGGAATTTCCAAATTGGCTGTTAGAGAATTCAAGATTATATCAGCTTAATCTAGCCAATAATTCTTTTGGAGGACGTTTCCAGTTGCCAATTCATTCTCACTTGAATTTAACTTCATTAGATATTTCTAAAAATTTCTTTCATGGGCATATTCCAAAAGAAATAGGAGGATATCTACCAAGTTTAGGGATTTTAAACCTTTCCAAAAACTGTTTTGATGGTAGCATTCCCTCTTCAATTGGAGACATGAATTTATTGGATACTTTGGACTTATCGTACAATCAATTGTCCGGCAAAATACCAAAGCACTTGTTTGAAGGTTGTCCCTCTTTAAGGATGCTTTTGTTATCAAACAACAGCTTTCAAGGTCAGATAGTCTCTTCCAATTTCAACTTGATAAACTTGGAGAGATTACAATTGGATGGTAATAACTTCACCGGAGAGATACCAGACAGCTTGTCTAATGCTTCTTATTTACAAGGATTATATCTCAGTGATAACAATCTCTCAGGTAGGCTTCCAGGTTGGTTAGGGAATATGTCAAGTCTGGAACATATTGTAATGCCCAATAATCATCTTGAAGGTCCAATTCCATCTGAGTTTTGTCAACTTAAATATCTTACAATTTTGAATCTTGCAGATAATAATCTTTTTGACAGGTTGCCGTATTGCTTCAGTCCTCCTCTTATCGAACAGATTCATTTGTCTAAAAATCGGTTTCGAGGGCAACTGAACGATTTCTTTGTAAATAGCTCTTTTTTGGCGACACTGGACCTTAGTTATAACCAGTTACATGGTAGCATTCCAACGTGGATCAATTTGAATTTTAAGTTGAAGTACCTTATCTTGAGAAATAATAGTCTTTCGGGAGAACTACCAATACAACTATGCCAGTTGAACCAATTACGATTGGTCGATCTTTCTCATAATAATCTTTCAGGCTATATTCCTCCTTGCCTAGAACTAACTGCACTCCATGATAATCATAATAGTGATATGGATGTAGATTCTACTCATACTAGAGATTTAGGTGCATATAGAGGAATAATGATCCAAATAAGGAATGAAGAAATTGTGGAATTCACAACAAAGACTTCATCATACCGTTATGAAGGAAAAGTTCTCACCTACATGTCTGGAATTGATCTTTCTTGCAACAAACTAATAGGTTTGATTCCTCAACAGGTTGGAAATCTTACTAGGATTCACACACTAAATTTGTCCCATAACAACTTGATTGGACCAATTCCATTGACATTTTCAAAGCTTAAACAAATTGAGAGCCTCGATCTTTCCTACAACAACTTGTATGGAAAAATTCCTTCTCAGTTGGTTGAGTTGAATTCCTTGAGTTCTTTCAGTGTGGCATATAATAACTTATCCGGCAAAACCCCAGAGAGAATTGCACAATTTGGTACCTTTGAAGAAAATTCTTATGAGGGAAATCCTTTCCTTTGTGGACTACCATTGAACAAAAGTTGTGACATAACGGGACCACCGTCGCCAATGCAAGGAGCCTCTATTGACAATAGTAAAGATAGTGATTTCATTGACATTGAAATATTTTATATGAGTTTTGCGGGATCTTACATAATTATACTAATAGGAATTGTTGCAGTTTTATATATAAATCCTTATTGGCGACGAACTATGGTTTTATCTTGCTGAGACGTTTATGTTCTCCTCCTATTATTTTGTTGTAGACAATCTACCATGGTGATTCTATCATTGAAATATAAAGTTGCATATTACTATTTACTCTACCTATTATTTTATTTTTATTTTTAATGTCGTACTTTGTAATAGAACAAATGTTTATAGTAAAAAACAGTTGATGTGTTATAGAGTAAATTAAATATGTGTCTTTTACTTTAATTTTCATTTTCCATACTTTTGATCTTTTAAAATAAAAATATAATCAAATCTTGTATAAGGGCCTTTTTTTTTTTTTTTTTTTTTTTTTTTTTTAACTTTTAGTAATTTTTTGGCTAGATTACAGTACCATGTTTTGTATTATTTTTACATAGATAAACATAACTAATAAAGAAAATAAGAAATTGTATAAATGCTTTCAAGTTGTAAAAAATCTAATCTATTGTATAAAATTGGTGCTCTAACTTCATTTTTAGGATTTTAAATTTTTATATTAATTAATACAAATTATTTTAAATATAATTTTGATGAATTCAATCAGAATTTTAATGTTTATAGGTGAATTCATCAAATTTTTAAAAAATATATATGATTTAATTTAGCTAAAATTTGACTAATGTTGGGGAAGAAATTAGCATCATATAATCAAGATGGGCTTGAACCACAAAGCCCATTAATTTACAAGACAAGCCCAAGGTTTGCCCTCAGGAGAAATCCAATGGATGGGGCTAGCGTAAGGCCATAGGAGAAACATAAAGAGGATACCCAAGAGAAGGGTCCGAAGGTGATACGATGGTGCCAACCCAAACATCTTAAAAAGGATTGAGAAGGGGCAATGCAATGACCAAAAATACCCTTGCCAGACGAGAAGAGAGGCTGAAGGGAAACTCCATCTTAAAGGTCAAACAAGTCCCCTTGTCATCTAACACTGAAGGGCAACAAAGGGGATTGACCAATCACGTGGCCTCTTTGCCAGAATGGCGAACGAAAAAGTGTAGCGTGTCCCTACATAAAAAAGAGCAGTAAAGAGGATTGTCACATGTTCCTGTGTCAAAACAATTAGAAAAGGGGCTGATCGATCACGTGGCCTTTTTGATAGGGTGGTAAGTGAGAGGTTGCCATGTGTCCCTACATTGGAACAGTCAGAAAAGGGGCTAATCGATCACGTGGTCCCTTCTTTTTGATAAGGCGATAAGTGAGAGATCAGTCATGTGTCCCTACATAAGAACAATTAGAAAAGGAGCGGACCGATGACATGCTCCCTTTCTCAAGGCAGCAAGTGAGAGATCACCACGTGTCCATGCATCAGAATGATCAGAAAAGGGTATGATTGATCACGTGGTCCCTTTGACAGGGCGGTAAGAGAGAGAGCACCGCATGTCCCCATGTTAGAACGGACAACAGAAAAGGTTGATAGATCACGTGGTCCCCTTATCAGAGTGGCAAACTAGAGAGCGCCGGGTGTCCATGTGTAAGAATGAACAATAAAGGGAATTGACTATATATAGGCTCACGATTTCGTTTTAACCTTTTCTTTAATAAATTTTAATTAGTTATGTTGGGTGGTGTTAACCCCAACAAATATGATTTTCGAAAATAGTACTAAAAGTTAGGTTGAGACCATTTGGACGTTTCTAAGATCAACAGAAAGGAAATAATGTGGTTTGAATAAATTTTTATTGTTTTGGATATGTTAGACAAAATATTCAAGTAAATCGAAAATAATGGTATATTCTTGAAATTGAGTTACAGAAATGATTTTGAATCCAAAAATGTTGTTTTGATTTATTAGAGTATAAGATACAAATGGGGATTAAAGAAATGTCAAAGAAATGATATTAATAACT
Organism: Nephelium lappaceum; assembly: GCA_021234005.1. Classification (NCBI taxonomy): domain Eukaryota; kingdom Viridiplantae; phylum Streptophyta; class Magnoliopsida; order Sapindales; family Sapindaceae; genus Nephelium; species Nephelium lappaceum. The sequence goes on from CM037996.1 coordinate 1,351,275, forward strand.
CAATTGGTTAAAGAAATAGACAAGAGAATTTTGGAATCACAAAGTATGGAAAGACTGTTGAGAAATGGAGGGCAAATTTGTCAAAATAAGTTAATGGGATGAGATGTAATTATATGTCAAACTTGAGGGGCAATTAGTTAACTTGAGAATGGATATATAAATAGGAGAAGTTGCTGAAATTTTTGAGAGAGAGCAGAGATTGAAGTCAGCAGAACAAAAAAAAAAACTATAGAGGAAAGTCAGCTGGAAAGAAATATGGACAGCACTTGCACTTCACCTCCTTCAAGCTGAATTTGAGTGGATTTTTAACCAATAAAAGGTGGAGAACAAGCCTAGGAAGGATATCTAACAAAGGTAAGTGGTTTATCAAGTGAACAAATTGAGTTTCCATGGTGTGATTGAGGGATAAAATCTAGATAGTAAAGCTGTCCAATGTTGTCCAATTTTTATTTTGGTGATTGATGAACTTTTTATGCATGGATTTAGAGTTTGGAGGCTTCAAACTTAGAGGGAAACAAGTCTAGGCATCCAATATCAATTGGTAAGCACTCTAATAAAAGTAAATTCTTGGATCAGATATTGATTGATGTTGTTTAAGATTATTAGTTAATTTACCATAGATTGTGATGAAAGTTGATGTGAAATTGGGTTTGAAAATTTAGAGAAGAGTTGAGGTTGCATGTTGAATGATGTATGGCCAAGGTGGGAATATGGTGATTCAATTTGAGTTTATGTTTTTGAAAGTTTTGATACATGAAAAAGTATAGAAAGAGCAAGAAGTAATATTGAAATGCAAAAGCTTAAGTGAGGTCTGCATGGATGTGTGATTCGGGCAAGGATAAGGGCTGGTATTATGTCATTAATTTTTATTTGGTTTGAATGTCTTGGATGATTAAATGAATGGTATTGAAGCTGAATTTAGTGTGAAGTGAAAATGAGATCTATTGAAATTTTTCCATGGTGTTTGTTCGGTCAAAAAGGGGACTGTTTTGGATGGATGATTAGTTTGATTTGTTTTGGTATGATTCATGGGCTATTTATGATAGTTATGGCGTGAAATTGAAATTGAAATGTGATTTGTCGGTGAAGTAGAAGCAAGGAAAGAGCCTTGAGAAATTCATTCAAGGGGGTTGGAAAGCATCTTGTGAGTGGATTGATTATTTAGTTTTAAATTGCTTCCTTACCAAGTTATTTCAATTGTATTCTTATAAGCTTTTAAATTCAATAAATTGTTTATGCTTTAAGGTATATTTGAAATGTATATTAGCATTTTATTGAAAGCATTGATGATGGATGGTTTAAACACTTAGTAAGAAAATGCTTTTAGTATTTTGAAAGTAATATACTTTCATGCACCTAAAATTGCATGTTTTAAAGAAAGAGATATTAGTTTATAAACTCTTCGTGTATAAAGTAAAAGGGCATGTTTCTAGTATTTCAAAAAACAATATACTTCATATTTTAGCATGATTAAATTTAAAAATGATATAAGGAATGTTTTTAAAGGTCAATGGCTTACCCCGAAAGTTAAGAAAATAAAGCTAAAGGATAGACCAGGTTGTAGAATTCTATATGTGTGTGGCAAGTCATCGGGCATTGTTACTAACTTGGGAGGGTTGAGTTCGTCGAGTCGCCTTCATATATATAGGATGATATCTCACGCCACTTATGCGATGAAGCATTCTGCTTGGTAGAGGTGAGAGGTCTTAAGAAGTAAGAGTCACATTGTACGACGCCAGGCTAGTCGAGACGTGACACCATCACATTGCACGGTGCTAGGATAGTCGGCATGTGATATAAGTTCTCTTGGGTATCCATTTGGTAAAGTTTTAGCAAGTAAACCATACTAGGAGATTTAAAGAAATTGAAAGGTACCATTTTAAATACTTATCGATGCTTTACGATAAATCTTAGTATACTTCACATTTTACGTATTTATTTCAAAGTGTGCAATATTATAATGTTTATATATATGTATATGAGTTTTAAAAAGCCACTTGTGAAATGCATGAGATTTATATTTTTAGTTGATTATGTAAAGATTTTATTTAAATGTTTTTAGGGAGGTATTTTATAGAAATGTTAGTTTTATTAGCAAATGATTATAAACCACTCACTGGGCTTTATTAGCTCAGTTTTTCTTCTCTTGTTTGTAAAATAAAACATCCTTAGGTGCAGCAATCAGCATTCACAGTGCTAGATCTTCTACACAAGATTAGGTGGGCAAGCTTCCCCATGATACTCTCATGAAATCAAGTTGCATATTTTGGTAAAATTGTAAACAAATAACGATAAGTCATTTCATGTAAAATTTGTATGGTTAAAAGCTTTTAATTTCCTTGTAAATATTTTGAGTTCATGCTTGCAAAAAAAAAGAAGTATTTTCAGTTTGAAATGATTTTGTTGAATTAGAAAAATTGTGGTTAGGGTTTGGAATTGAAACGGACCGTAGGTCCTTTGGAAGTTAAGACGATGTTTGAAATGTTTTTAGAAGTGTTATTTTAAATTGCAGGTGTTTCATAAGAATTTTGGGAACTTTGAAAAACAGCTTTTATGCTGCCGAAATTTTAGTGTAAAAATGATTAGTTTTTTTTTTTTTTTTTAAAAAGTTATCTTTCCCAATTCTTCTAAATGATTGCTAAAGGGAAAAGTTTTATTTGGTTCACTCCATGGAACTATTTTAGTCTTGTTAGTTAGGGTCTGGGAGGTTTCTGTTTGGGTGCCGGTTAGGTTCTTCCGGATTTCAGAAAGGAAAAATTCGAAATAGGTCGTGTCAGCGTGATATAAGAGCAAAGGCTTTGTGTAATTTTGAGTTTACTTTAGCAAAACTTTTAAATACTTGTTTTAAGATGAGATTACCCAAAATTGCATATTCTTATTTTAAAATTCATACATTGCATGATTTCATTCATGTTTGAATTTCATATTTCACAGTATCATGCATTGTTGAGGTCATTTCATTACTAAGAGGGCAGTTGTTGAGGTACCTACGTCGGAGGAAGAGCGTGTTGATGAGTTAGTCAATGTTCCTACACATCAGACTCGTCCAAAACCATCACAACCGTTTGTGCCAGAGGGTGGAAATGTAAATATAGAACAGATGGCCCAGATTTTAGTAGTAGCAGCTCGCCAGCCACGAGAGATAGGAATTTCCATTGAACGCGCTCGTAAATTAGGGACTAAGATTTATGATGGGATAAACGATCTAGAGAGTGCACTATCCTTGTTGGAGACTAATGAAGAGATCTTTGATGCTATGAGATGTTCTGATGATTCAGAAATGGACGTTTTTAAGGTTCTTATTAAAGGATAGAGTTAAAGATTGATGGAAAGCTTTACAGAGGTGGAACCTAGAGGGCGTATTTTAGGCCGCATTCAAGAAAGAATTCACAGATAAATTCTATCTCAAGAATAAAGATGCGAGGATCGAAGAATTCCTCAAGTTTGAGCAGGGATCGCTTTCAATGACTGAATATGAGAAGCAATTTTCATAGTTGGCGAGAGCGGTTCCTTTTATTAATGATGATGAAAAACAGAAGAGTAAAAGTTTTGCAGTGGGTTTAAATCCAAAGATCAGGGCCTATGTGGCAGCTACAACACACACACAGTATGGTGAATTAGTAGAAGCTGCAATTAGAGTAGAGAGGAGCATAGATGCAATACTAAAAGATAAGAAACTGAGTCAGAAACGCAGTGCATTAGGATGGGTTCAAGGAGGGCCGAGCAAGTTTACAAGAAACGAGGAAAAGTCGAAGTGGTCTAATAGTCGGAGATCTAGTTACAATGCACAATCAAGTCAAAGTTCCATGAAACCATCAGTAGGACCCCGAAGCAGTAGGGAAACCTAAGGGCACCTGGCCAATATGTAAGAAGTGTGGAAAAGCTCACCCTGGTGAATGTTTAGAAGGAGATCAAGATGTTATAGATGCGGACAGAAGGGTCACTTTATGTAAGAGTGCCTGAATGTAGCTTCCATAAATAAATAAAAAAAATACCAGCAAGACCGAGATAGGCCAGTCGTAGCCAAGGACAGAAGAGAAGAAGTTCATATATTAGAGGGCCTGCTCATTCTGATCAGCCCACTAGAGCAGCTGGTAGGGGTTTACCACCCAGAAGTCAGATAGGTAGACCCCGTACCCAATCCAGAGTGTTCGTAGTGACCTAACAAGAAGTAGATGCTACTCTGAAAGTGGTCACATGTACTATTATAGTATTTGATAGAGATGTTTATGTGTTGATCGATCCTGAGGCTACCTATTCGTTTGTTTCTGTAAGTTTTACCATAAAAGTTAATATAGAAATGAAACTCCTAAACTGTAGTATTGTGATGTCTATCTTTATAGGAGACTCACGATTAGCAAAAAAAGTATATGTGAGGAGTGAAGTGATTATAAGAGGTCAAAAGTTTCCAGCAGATCTTATTTTGTTAGATATTCATGATTTTGATGTCATTTTGGGTATGGACTGGCTATCAAGGCATCACGCTACAGTAGATTGTTTCAGGAAGGAGGTCAAATTTGTCAGACCAAGAGAGCTGATTTTGTTTTCCATGGTGTACAGAAAATGCTTCCTACCAGCCTAATGACTGCGATGAAAGCTGGCAAAATGCTTTGGAAGTCATATTAGGGGTATTTGGCATATGTAGTAGATCCAAAAGATAGTGAAGTGAAGTTAGAAGGTGTCCCGGTTGTCAGAGAATTTTCAGATATATTCCAGAGAATTTTCCTGGATTGCCACCAAATAGGATAATCGAATTCAAAATAGAATTAGCACCGAGAACAGAACCGATCTCTATGGCACCTTATAAAATGGATCTTACTGAATTAAAATAATTAAAGGTCCAGATAGAAGAATTGATGAACAAAGGTTTTGTTAGGCCAAGCAAGTCACCCGGGAAGCACCTGTGTTATTCGTTTAAAAAAAATGGATGGGAGCATGTGATTGTGTATTGATTACAGAAAGTTGAATAAAGTAACCGTGCGTAATCAATACCCGCTTCCCAGAATAGATGTACCTGTTTGATCAGCTCTAGGGAGCTAGAGTGTTTTCCAAGATCGATTTAAGATCAGGCTATTACTAGTTGAAAATCTGCAGTGGAGATGTCCCTAAAACTGCCTTCAAAACTTGATATGTGTATTATGAGTTTCTAATCACGCCTTCCGGATTGACTAATGCCCCAACAGCCTTTATGGATTTGATGAAATGAGTTTTTTGCCCCTATCTGGATAAATTTGTGATAGTATTCATAGATGATATAATGGTGTACTCAAGCAACTGTGAAGAACATGTAGAACACCTCAAAATAGTCTTGCAAACCTTAAAAGAGCAATAACTCTATGCCAAATTCAGTAAATGTTAGTTTTGGCTGGAAAAAGTTGCATTCCTAGGACATATGATTTCAGTTGAGGGAGTCAGTGTAGATCCCTAGAAAATTGAAGTAATAGTGAACTGGAAGCAAACCACAAATGTGATTGAAATCAGAAACTTTTTGGGTTTAGTTGGATATTATAGGAAGTTTATAGAGGGGTTCTCTAAAATAGCAACTCCTTTAACTAGGTTTACGTGTAAGGAAGAGAAGTTTGTATGGTCAGATGAATGTCAACGAAGTTTTGATTAAGGAAGAGATTGACTTCGGCTCCTGTGTTTACACTTCCATCATGTAAGGATGGATTCACAGTTTACTGCGATCCCTCTAGACAGGGTTTAGGTTATGTGTTAATGCAGCATGATGAAATAATGACATATGCTTCTAAACAACTGAAGAAGTATGAGCAAAACTACCTAACACATGACTTAGAACTTGCAGCTGTAGTGTTTGCCTTAAGGATATGGGGGCATTATCTTTATGAAGCTCTGTGCCGAATTTTTAACGACCACAAGAGCTTACAGTATCTGTTTACTCGGAAAGAGTTGAATATGAGATAGAGAAGATTGATAGAGCTTATTAAGGATTATAATTGCACAATTGAGTACCACCCTAGGAAGGCAAATGTGATGGCAAATGCCTTGAGTAAAAAGTCTACCAGTTCAATAGCACATTTAAAGGTTGTATACTTTCCATTATTGGTAGAATTGAGATCCTTAGTAGGGAGACTAGAAACCACAGATTCAAGGGCATTATTGGCTGCATTTCATGTTCACTCTATTTTGATAGATCAAATAAGAGAATTTCAGACTCAAGATCTTTAATTGGTTAAATTGAAGAGTGAAATAGAGTCTGGACAACAAAAGAAATTTTCATTGAAGGAGGATGGAACAGTGACTTTGAGACAGAGATTATGTGTACTAAATGTGGGTGAATTAAAGAAGGAGATTATGGAAGAGGCACATTCTTCGGCCTATGCTATGCATCTAAGGAGCACGAAAATGTATCATACCTTGAAAGGACACTACTGGTGAAAAGGTATGAAAAAGGATAGAGCGGATTATGTCTCCAGATGTTTAACTTGTCAACAAGTAAAGGCCGAACATCAGAGACCCGCAGGGTTATTGCAACCACTTCCAATCCCTAAGTGGAAATGAGAAAAGATTGCAATGGATTTTGTGATAAGTCTTTCAAGAAGTCAAAGTGGTCACGATGTCATTTGGGTGATTGTAGAAAGATTGACAAAGTCTGCCAATTTCCTGCTAGTTTGAAGGAATTACTCCCTAGATAGCCTAGCCTTACTATACATAAATGAGATTGCATGTTTACATGGCACGCCAGTTTCTATAGTATCAAACAGGGATCCGAGATTTATTTCCAAATTTTGGCTAAGTTTATAGAAAGCTCTGGGTACTAAACTGAACTTTAGTACGACCTTTCATCCACAAACAGACTACCAATCTGAAAGAACCATTCAAACATTGGAAGATATGCTAAGAGCCTATGTAATGGAGTTCAAGGGGAGTTAGCATACACACCTACATTTAATGGAGTTTCCATATAACAATAGTTATCAGGCCAGTATAGGAATGACACCTTATGAAGTTCTTTATGAAAGAAAGTGCAGGACTCTAGTTTGCTAGGATGAGGTAGGTAAGAGGAAGTTAATAAGTCCAAAGATTGTCCAGATCACTACAAACAAGATTAAGGTGATAAGAGATAAGCTAAAGATAGCTAGTGACAGGTAGAAAAGTTATATAGATAATCGTCAAAGGGATCTAGAATTTTAGGTTGGTGATAAAGTTTTCTTATGAATATCACCTTGGAAGGGTGTTTTAAGGTTTGGTAGACAAGGAAAGCTAAGTCCACGATACATTGGACCATACGAGGTTATAGAATGAGTTGGAGAAGTAGCATATCGCTTGAAATTTCCACTAGAGCTGGCCAAAATCCATAATGTCTTCCATGTTTCCATGCTTTGGTTATAGAATGAGTTGGAGAAGTAGCATACCAGATCCTTCACATATATTGAAAGAACAACCAATACATCTAAGGGAAAACTTAACATACGAGGAGGAACCAATTCAGGTACTTGATCGCAGAGAGCAAATTTTACATAACGAGGTGATTCCCTTAGTAAAGGTATTGTGGAGGAACCACGGATCTGAGGAGGCTACATGGGAACATAAGGAGCATATGTGTGCTCAATATCCACATTTATTTGAAATAGGTGCGTAAGTTTTTAAATTTCGAGGACGAAATTTTTTTATGAGTGGTGAAATTGTAGGCTCATGATTTCGTTTTAACGTTTTCTTTAATATATTTTAATTAGTTATGTTGGGTGATGTTAACCTTAACAGATATGAATTCCAGAAATAGTACTAAAAGTTAGGTTGAGACCATTTGGACGTTTCTAAGATCAATAGAAAGAAAATAATGTGGTTTGAATAAATTTTTATAGTTTTGGATATGTTAGACAAAATATTCAAGTAAATTGAAAATACTGATATATTCTTAAAATTGAGTTACGGAAACGATTTCAAATCCAAAAAATGATGTTTTGATTTATTAGAGTATAAAATACGAATAGAGATTGAAGAAATGTCAAAGAAATGATATTAGTAACTTAATTGGTTAAAGAGACAGGCATGAGAATTTTGGAATCATAAAGTATGGAAAGATTGTAGAGAAATGGAGAGCAAATTTATCAAAATAAGTTAATGGCATCATGAGATGTAATTATATGCCAAACTTGAGGGGCAATTAGTTAACTTGAGAATGGATATATAAATAGGAGGAGTTGCTGGAATTTTTGAGAAAGAGTAGACATTGAAGTCGGCAGAACAAGAAAAAAACCGTGGAGGAAAGTCAATTGGAAAGAAATCTGGACAACACCTGCACTTGACCTTCTTTAAGCTGAATTTGAGTGGATTTTTAACCAATAAGGTGGAGAACAAGCCTAGAAAAGATATCTAATAATGGTAAGTGGTTTATCAAGTGAACAAGTTGAGTTTCCATGGTGTGATTGTGAGATAAAATCTGGACAGTAAAGTTGTCCAATGTTATCCAACTTTCATTTTGGTGATTGATGAACTTTTTACATATGGATTTAGAGTTTGAAGGCTTCAAACTTGGAGGGAAACAAATCTAGGGATCCAAGATCAATTGGTAAGCACTCTAATAAAAGTAAATTCTTGGATTAGATGTTGATTGATGTTGTTTAAGAATATTATTTTATTTACCATGGATTGTGATGAATGTTGATGTGAAATTGAGTTTGAAAATTTAAAGAAGAGTTGAGGTTGCATGTTGAATGATGTACGACCAAGGTGGGAATATGGTGATTCAATTTGAGTTTATGCATTTGAAAGGTTTTGATGCATGAAAAAGTATAGAAAGAGCAAGAAGTAGTGTTGAAATGCAAAAGCTTATGTGAGGTGTCCATGGATGTGTGGTTCGGGCAAGGATAGGGGCTGGTACTATGTCATTATTTTTTATTTGGTTTGAATGTCTTAGATGATTAAATGAATGATATTGAAGTTGAATTTAGTGTTAAGTGAAAATGAAATCTATTGAAATTTTCTATGGTATTTGTTCGGTCAAAAGAGGACTGTTTTGGATGGATAATTAGTTTGATTTGTTTTGGTATGATTCATGGGCTATTTAGTGATAGTTATGACATGAAATTGAAATTGAAATCTGATTTGTTGGTGAAGTAGAAGCAAGGAAAGAGCCTTGAGAAATTCATTCAAGGGGGTTGAAAAGCATCTTGTGAGTGGAATGATTATTTAGTTTTAAATTGCTTCCTTACCAACTTATTTCAATCGTATTCTTATAAGCTTTTAAATTCAATAAATTTTTTATGCTTTAAGATATATTTGAAATATATATTAGCATTTTATTGAAAGCATTGATGATGGATGATTTAAACACTTAGTAAGAAAATGTCTTTAGTATTTTGAAAATAATATACTTTCATGCACCTAAAATTGCATGTTTTAAAGAAAGAGATATTAGTTTATAAACTTTTCATGTGTAAAGTAAAAAGGCATGTTTCCAGCATTTCAAAAACAATATACTTCATATTTTAGCATGATTAAATTTAAAAGTGATATAAGGAATGTTTTCAAAGGCCAATAGCTTACCCCAAAAGTTAAGGAAATAACGCTAAAGGATAGACCCGACCATAGAATCCTATATGTGTGTGGCAAGTCATTGGGGGTTGTTACTAACTTGGGAGGGTTGAGTCCATCGAGTTGCCTTCACACATATAAGATGATATCTCACGCCACTTCTGGGATGAAGCATTCCGCTTGGTGGAGGTGAGAGGTCTTAAGGAGTAAGAGTGATGTTGTACGGCGCCAGGCTAGTCGACACGTGACACCATCACATTGCGCAACGCTAAGATAGTCGGCATGTGATATAAGTTATCCATTTGGTAAAATTTTAGCAAGTAACCATATTAGGAGATTTAAAGAAATTAAAAGATACCATTTTAAATGCTTATCGATGTTTTACGATAAATCTTAGTATACTTCGCATTTTACGCCTTGATTTCTTAGTGTGCAATATTATAATGTTTATAAACATGTATATGAGTTTTAAAAAGCCACTTGTGAAATGCATGAGATTTATATTTTTAGTATACTATCTAAAAATTTTATTCAAATGTTTTTAGGGAGGTACTTTATAGAAATGTTAGTTTTGTTAGCAAAAGATTATAAACCACTCTCTGGACTTTATTAGCCCCCATTTTCTTCTTTTCTTTGTAAAATAAAACCTCCTTAAGTGCAAGAACCAACACTCACGGTGCTAGATCTCCTACACAAGATTAGGTGGACAAGCTTTGCCATGATACTCTCATGAAATCAAGTTGCATATTTTTGTAAAATTGTAAACAAATAACGATAAGTCTTTTCATGTAAAATTTATATGGTGTAAAAGTTTTTGATTTCCTTGTAAATATTTTGAGTTCATGCTTGCATAGAAAAAAATGTATTTTCAGCTTGAAATGATTTTGTTGAATTAGAAAAATTGTGGCTACGGTTTGGAATTGAAATGGACTAGAGGTCCTTTGGAAGTTGAGATGATGTTTGAAATGTTTTTAGAAGTGTTATTTTAAATTGTAGATGTTCTTATGCAGATGTTTTATAAGAATTTTGGAAACCTTGAAAAATAGTCGTTATGCTACCGAAGTTTTAGCGTGAAAATGATTAGTTTTTTTTTTTTTTTTTTTTTTTAAGTTATCTTTCCCTATTCTTCTAAATTATTGTTAAAGGGAAAAATTTTTATTTGATTTGCTCCATGGAACCCTTTTTAGTCTCGTTGTTAGGGTCTGGGAGGTTTGCGTTGGGATGTCGAGCTGCTCCTTCCGGATTCCAGAAAGGGGGGAATTCAAAACGGGTTGAGTCATTATACGCTAGAGGTGAGAGGGACAAGACCTTGATAAGTTTTGACCAACACAAAAGGGAGCTAACCAAGAAAAATGGAGGGAAGAGACTAACCTTAGAAGACCAAGACACTATAAATACCACACCACTATTCAAGGGAGGCGAGGAAGGTAAGTTAAGATACATCCTAAAGTTCTCTAATATGTGAAAGAACCTCTAATAAGAGATTCTTTGCCAATATTAGTGATATTCTAGGATTATCACCATATAATGTTCTATATTCTTATTTCTTCTTATAATCATACTTCTTCTATACGTATTCTCTTTTGGTATTGTTACCAATAGGGTCTTTCCTTTCAAAAACCACACTGACTTGAGCATCAGAGGGTTTTCATAGGAGAAACTCTGGCAACCCTTAACCTCTGTGCTCATTTTGTAGGTAGTCGAGGTGAGAATTAGTCTAAGGCTTAGAAAACTCGGAATATGCACTTTAAGGGGATTTTTTTTATAAAGCCTCAGTGCCCTTTCTGGTTGAAGAAAGCTATTGATGATGTAAATCGGTCTTTTGCTAGAGTCTTTACCATACAGTAAAAGGAAGTATCCTCGATCCCCTCTTCTCTTATGTATTTATGTTATAACTACTCTTCATAAGGGTTTGCCTTCATCCATCCACATTGACTTGAGGTTGGAGGGTCTTCCTTGGCAAAGTCGCCGGCAAGCCCATGACAGTTTTCTTCTTCTCCCTAAGCACTCGCAATCTTGGGGCCTATTATGCTCAGATGCTATCCCTTTAGGATCCGCCTCATCTCATACTAGTGGCTAGAAGAAAGATGGATCTAGCCTACTTTTAAGGGAATTCTTGCTTGGTACTATCTAGCGAATAAGAGGAATGACTCATCGAGGGGAAGAACTGCTTGCCCAAGGGAAAGAACAACTTGCTTGAAGGGAGGAATGATTCACTTAGAGGAAGAACAAGTTGCTTGAGAGGAAAAATGGCTCACCCAGGGCAAAGGATCCCCTTTATTCGAAGAGATCCAAGCGACAAAAGGGATCCAAATCGAACCTCTCAATTCTTCAGATTGTCTTCTATTCATAATCAATGTATTTATTATTGGTAGGATTGTTATGATAATTTTTACATCAGCACGTTGGCGTCGTCTATATGGAATCGTAGGAAAGACTATTCTCTACCTCTAATGATATTGTTTTAACTTATTTTTTGTTTCAAATATAGATTTTGTGTTTTCTATTACAATCTCTTTCTCCTTACTTCAAAGGTGAAAACTGTAGGCCAAATGTCTCACTTTCAAAGGGTCTCGGAGTTAAAAATGCAGCAAGGCCGAGACTGCTAACTAGAACAACATAGGGCCATCAGGTCCAACATAGGAGCACAAGGACTTTCATTAAACTTAACCCTACCTTCATATTAAATCCCTGAGGGGATGACAACGGGTTCAAGCTTTAAAACCATGAAAAGCAACCCCAAAGGCATTGCCCATGAATGCATGAAAATGGGGATGCGAGTGGAAGTGAAAGTAGTTACCCAAGGAATTAAAGGTGTCACCCAAGGGCAATCACAACTAAGGATGAAGTATGATACCAAACATTGTTCATCAGACCATGAGCTCCCAATGGCATCTAGCCTAAAGGTTACCATAAGAAGGACCTCGTAATGAGTTAGGATTTGAAAACTCATCTTGAGAGATATGGCGAGTAGCTCTAGTAAAGACAAGCAAGTCTAGCATGGTTGAAAACGATGAGACAAGTCAGTGTAGTCGATAAAGGAACAAGGGTACCTTAGTAAGGTATAGATCCCGCTCGAGTCCCTAAGGAGCTCAATGGTATAACTCCAGCCTTAAGCCACTATGGGCAGACCAAGTGGAAAAAACATTCTATGAGTTAAGAAATGAGATGGTTGAGTGAGAAAGCATAAGCTCTCTTTAAATCTCGCCAAGAGGCTCTTCCTTAAGTTGCAGAAAGTATCAACTCTTTTATGGACTTGGCCAATGGGCTCCTCACTAGTTCTAAGGACCAAGTCATCACTTAAGGTC
>CM037996.1:1365080-1476132 GCA_021234005.1 Nephelium lappaceum
GATCTTCAAGGTAAGCGGCTCTCTTATTTTCTTTTTAAAAAACAACAACATGATTATATGATGTTTCCTAAAAAAAAAACAGGTTGAACAAAATTGAATTATCTAATTAGAGTGCATTTAAGATTGTTTCTGCTAATAAAATAATCACTTATTTAGGTAAACTTTGTATAATCAATTTATTTTATAATTTGTTTATCTTATAATCAAAAAATTGATTGCAGGTTAATCCATGTATTTTAAGGATAATAGTAAAATTGATACTATCCAAAATGTTAAGAATAAAGTAGAATGATGATAATAGTTTAAGTATTATGGTAATTGATAATAATATTTAAACTATTATCATGATTAGTTTGTTTGAGACGATGCCGGAAGAGTAGAATAATGATTGGTTTTCTCATCTAAATTCAATTGTATATTATTTTACTATAAATGAAAACAGTGAGATCAAATCATTTTAGTTCTGTATATTTCCTGTTTGCTTTACTATTTTATATATCAGAAACATTGAAATTTTCACACTACAATCCCTAAATTAATGGAAAATTAATATGTTTAATGATTTATTTTTATTATTTTTAAAATTGCTCTTCAAGCAATATTTTTATAATCTAAAGTATTTAATATTTAAAAGTAAAAATCATAAATTATTTTGAATTAGAATTAATTAATATATTAAAAATTATGAAAACCCAATGGTGGCACTTCTGTTTATTGATGCCGACTGGAGGAGAATAAGCCTGCTCTATTGTCCCTCAATTTGAGAATGGATATGGAGGAATGGATCCAATTTGAAAATAGAGGAGGTTTTCATTGTTGGAGAAAAACCACTCTTCCTCCTTCGATAACGACAGTCTTCAAAATGTGAGGCAATCTTGAAATATTGGTGATAATCTTCACGTCCTTTTTATTTTTGTTTTTTATTAATTAATTAATTGATATTTACATTATTATTTAAACATTATTTAAAAACAAATTAGGAAATATGATAAAAAAACTAAGAAAAATAAAATTGGTCTAAAACAGCATATATATTTTTTAAGGTCCATTTTAATCATTTTGCATATTTTGTATAGTTTACCAATTATATTTTCTTTGTTTTCTTGTTAAGCTGATTATTAAAACAAATAAACTAATTTACTAAACACCCACCTACATAACTTTTAAGCGGAGTATTTCATAATTTAGACCATAAATCATTATTTTATGAGCAGAAACAATCTCAAAAGCCTTTGTTATAAAGGAATTGGATTATGACTAATTCAATGATACTAAAAGCTTTAAATTTGATTCCTTTTTAATTGTCTAGTTAAGATAAAATTTCTTTTATTTCTTTTATGTGTTTGCTCTTTTAATTATATTTGGATGACTCTTACCAGGTTTAAACTCGTGTAACAATTTGCAATATATGTGGTTAGACTTCAATGAGATTGAAAAGCTTGTGTTTCATAAAGGTACCAGAAAAACACAATTTGGTCACTTTATTAAATTCAGCAATTTATTAGATCATAAATCCCCATGATTCACTTTTAACCAATTGTAGGGAAAAAAAACTATGAATTCAAGAATGCCATTTCTCATCTTACATAATTTTATTGTGCAGCTGTAGATTAGGATTTTTATGTGCTTATTTGTTTGAAAAATGTTTCTAAGTTTCAAAGACTAATCATAAAATCTGAAAGTGGAATCTAAAATCCATTATCATAATAGTACAAATTTTATAATAGGTCCATTTGAAAAGAAAGTCATGTGTATTAAACAAGAATTACCAACACTTGGTTGTCTCAACTAGTTAGTATAAGGATGCATTTATGGAATTTAAACAAAAGATAAATCATAAATTATTTGTATGGAAGCTCTTCCTTTACAAGTATATATTATAATTTATAAATTAATTAAAACAATATAATGAATACAATGATAAATTATTACTTACCTTATATATTAGATAAAATAATATCTAACACAGATAGTATTATTCAAGAAGAGGTCGATAGCCTCCCCCATAGAAGAGAAGAATTTGTTAAGTCAATGGGGTATTTTATATTAAATTATATATAGATAATTTGATTCAACTTAAAATAAAACTTGATACATAAATAAATTTAAAAGAAAAAAAAAATAGAATTGATAAATGAAAACATTACTTTTAAAGTCTTCTCATTTAGTTATTTAGTATTTTAGAAGTTTTTTCTTAAAGAAAAAAACATAATTTTCTATGTTTATATTACATCAAAACAATAAAGTAACCAAAATGGTCAATGGTGGCAACAAAAAGGAGATGGGAAAATGTTATTGGCAAGCCACAACGGTCCATTGTGGACCAATAACCATGATAAGCCACAACGGTCCACCGATAGATATTAGTTTGGCTTCTAGAAAAAAAAAAAGTGCTTTAAAATAAAATAAATATGATGAGAACCTCAGCATTGGAGTTTCACTTAGGATTTTTATTAATTTACGATTATATTAATTTACTTAGTTATTTTATTAAATTTAAGATTAGTTATTTCAATTAATTTAGTATTAATATTTCATTTAAATTAGTATTAGTTACATTATTTTCTATTTTAACTAATATATATCTTTTTGTTGATGTTGAATTTGTTTCGTTTTAGGACTAAATTTTTTATGGAAGTCATGTTTTCTAGGAAAGTTAGAATTAGTTAACTATAAATAGGAGATTTGATTAGGATTGTTAATATGGTTTTTTTTGGCTTTAAAGAATTAATTTAATTCTCGCCTCTTGGTGATGCAAATATCTTGTGTTTTTAGCTTTTTTGAGTAACAATACTAGAATCGCTTGAATTAGAATTCAAGTCAATTCGATGATTTGATTCTAGATATTTTTGGCTTTTCCGAGAATTCATGCTTGGATTTGCTTGGGCTAGCGTTAAGTCAATTTTGTGTTTTAATTTTAGAGGATCAATTTGCCAAATCTTATGGGTTAATTGGTTCAATATCTATCCTATCGTGTGGCGTGAGCTAGACGATTAAGGCTTGTTGTTGGATCTAAAGTTAGGTCCTCAACAAAATATTTAAACTACAAAATAGGAAATAAAAATGATATAAAATGAACAAAATAAGGCAAAATAATAATAATAATAATAATAACAAATAAAGACACACGTTTTACTAACCTAGATCTCAAATTCATTTCTAAGGTTTATAGTTATATGCTGATCAGAGCACTAAGTCTTATTTTAATACATCCTTTTTCAAGTGGCATCGTATTTTGTTTTGGGAACATTTGAAACTGTATAACTAGTTTGATTTATCTTCTGTAACAGGTCTAAACAACCTAGAAATTCTGGATTTATCATATAACAATTTGGACAATAGCATATTATCGTCTCTTGGTGCTCTTTCATCATTAAAAAACTTATATCTAAATGATAATGGATTAAAAGGAATTGTTGATATTTCAGGTAACCAAACTTTTATGTCTTTTTATGCATCAATTTCCAATTTTAATTACTTTATTTTAATTATTTGATTATAAGAAAATTTCTCACATGCCTTATTTTTTTCCCATTAATTTTATTCAACATATCCAGAATTGCACTCTTTGAACAATTTAGAGACTTTGGACATAGGCAACAACAAGATTGACAAATTTGTTTTTTCCAAAGGTACCGATGCACACAAGACTTGATTAATACTTAAAAGGCGTAATAATATCCATTCATTTAGCTTAAATCACTCGTACGAATGACAATTTGCTTATAATGTTTAAAGACTTTTCTTCTCTCTCTCTCTTTTTTCTTTTTCTTTTTTTCACAGATAACACAAACTTGAGGAATTTGAGCACCCTTTCTTTATGGAATAGCAGCATCCACGATGGGAACAACTTATTACAATTATTGGGCTCATTCCCATCCCTAAGGACACTTGATCTTAGCTACAATAATTTTAATGAAATCACAACTACTAGAGGTAACTGACAAAATACTCAACTCCTTTTAATTTAGTTTTGAAATTTATATATGTTTATATATAATAATTTTAGTGAAGCAACAACTATTGTAGGTATATCATTTTTTCATTAAAGCACTCATATAATCTTTTATTGAAGTGAAAGAGTTGTAGTTTGATGGTTCTTCTTTGCATTTTAGTCTTCCTCATAGCATTGTCGGTTTTACTCTGCTCCTAGCTTTGTCAATGCAGAGTTGTCAAATTAATGGCATCTTAACATTTCAAATTACATTACTCATCGTTAAATATAATTATAAATCAACAGATAGATTTATATGCTTATTCTTGACCTTTTATTTTTTTTCATTTGATGATGATTGCAGATTTCACTCATTTGAAAAATACAATGAATCTCAAGGAATTGTACATGTATAATACTAATCTCAATATCACCTTCCTTCAAATCATTGGGCTGCTGACATCTTCATCACTTGAGTTTTTAACATTATCAAATTGTGGACTGCAAGGCACTATATCTCATCAAGGTTAAAATCTCTCTCTCTCTCTCTCTGTGCAGTAGTGGCACAAATTTTTAATAACAAATTCAAGCTAATTAACCTTTTAGGAATTATATTTCTATTGACTCTATTTTAGAAGTTCTTGTAAGCACTAGAAACATCATCCAAAAATAATAATAACGCCAAGAAACAAATTTATATTATTTCAAAATTTGGGTATTAGATATTTTTTTCACTCAATTTAATTTTACTTATAACTTTTACACTTCACACATATAATTTCTAGCCATGTCTAAGTTTACGCATCTCTAAGAGTAATATCTTAGCTATGCATTGTGGTAGACTTGGTGCTTTTCAAACTTGAAATTTTGTAGTGTCAATTTATATGTAAATTGAGTATTTTTCATGAATTCCTCTTGGTAACCATTATATTTGTTTTGTTGGGCAGATGGTGGTACACTTGCTAGATTTCTCTACCATCAGCATAACTTGAGAAGAATTGATCTTTCGTCTAATAACTTGATAGGGGAATTTCCAAATTGGCTGTTAGAGAATTCAAGATTATATCAGCTTAATCTAGCCAATAATTCTTTTGGAGGACGTTTCCAGTTGCCAATTCATTCTCACTTGAATTTAACTTCATTAGATATTTCTAAAAATTTCTTTCATGGGCATATTCCAAAAGAAATAGGAGGATATCTACCAAGTTTAGGGATTTTAAACCTTTCCAAAAACTGTTTTGATGGTAGCATTCCCTCTTCAATTGGAGACATGAATTTATTGGATACTTTGGATTTATCGTACAATCAATTGTCCGGCAAAATACCAAAGCACTTGTTTGAAGGTTGTCCCTCTTTAAGGATGCTTTTGTTATCAAACAATAGCTTTCAAGGTCAGATAGTCTCTTCCAATTTCAACTTGATAAACTTGGAGAGATTACAATTGGATGGTAATAACTTCACCGGAGAGATACCAGACAGCTTGTCTAATGCTTCTTATTTACAAGGATTATATCTCAGTGATAACAATCTCTCGGGTAGGCTTCCAGGTTGGTTAGGGAATATGTCAAGTCTGGAACATATTGTAATGCCCAATAATCATCTTGAAGGTCCAATTCCATCTGAGTTTTGTCAACTTAAATATCTTACAATTTTGAATCTTGCAGATAATAATCTTTTTGACAGGTTGCCGTATTGCTTCAGTCCTCCTCTTATCGAACAGATTCATTTGTCTAAAAATCGGTTTCGAGGGCAACTGAACGATTTCTTTGTAAATAGCTCTTTTTTGGCGACACTGGACCTTAGTTATAACCAGTTACATGGTAGCATTCCAACGTGGATCAATTTGAATTTTAAGTTGAAGTACCTTATCTTGAGAAATAATAGTCTTTCGGGAGAACTACCAATACAACTATGCCAGTTGAACCAATTACGATTGGTCGATCTTTCTCATAATAATCTTTCAGGCTATATTCCTCCTTGCCTAGAACTAACTGCACTCCATGATAATCATAATAGTGATATGGATGTAGATTCTACTCATACTAGAGATTTAGGTGCATATAGAGGAATAATGATCCAAATAAGGAATGAAGAAATTGTGGAATTCACAACAAAGACTTCATCATACCGTTATGAAGGAAAAGTTCTCACCTACATGTCTGGAATTGATCTTTCTTGCAACAAACTAATAGGTTTGATTCCTCAACAGGTTGGAAATCTTACTAGGATTCACACACTAAATTTGTCCCATAACAACTTGATTGGACCAATTCCATTGACATTTTCAAAGCTTAAACAAATTGAGAGCCTTGATCTTTCCTACAACAACTTGTATGGAAAAATTCCTTCTCAGTTGGTTGAGTTGAATTCCTTGAGTTCTTTCAGTGTGGCATATAATAACTTATCCGGCAAAACCCCAGAGAGAATTGCACAATTTGGTACCTTTGAAGAAAATTCTTATGAGGGAAATCCTTTCCTTTGTGGACTACCATTGAACAAAAGTTGTGACATAACGGGACCACCGTCGCCAATGCAAGGAGCCTCTATTGACAATAGTAAAGATAGTGATTTCATTGACATTGAAATATTTTATATGAGTTTTGCGGGATCTTACATAATTATACTAATAGGAATTGTTGCAGTTTTATATATAAATCCTTATTGGCGACAAATATGGTTTTATCTTGCTGAGACGTTTATGTTCTCCTCCTATTATTTTGTTGTAGACAATCTACCATGGTGATTCTATCATTGAAATATAAAGTTGCATATTACTATTTACTCTACCTATTTTATTTTTATTTTTAATGTCGTACTTTGTAATAGAACAAATGTTTATAGTAAAAAACAGTTGATGTGTTATAGAGTAAATTAAATATGTGTCTTTTACTTTAATTTTCATTTTCCATACTTTTGATCTTTTAAAATAAAAATATAATCAAATCTTGTATAAGGGTGTTTTTTTTTTTTTTTTTTTTTTTTTTTAACTTTTAGTAATTTTTTGGCTAGATTACAGTACCATGTTTTGTATTATTTTTACATAGATAAACATAACTAATAAAGAAAATAAGAAATTGTATAAATGCTTTCAAGTTGTAAAAAATCTAATCTATTGTATAAAATTGGTGCTCTAACTTCATTTTTAGGATTTTAAATTTTTATATTAATTAATACAAATTATTTTAAATATAATTTTGATGAATTCAATCAGAATTTTAATGTTTATAGGTGAATTCATCAAATTTTTAAAAAATATATATGATTTAATTTAGCTAAAATTTGACTAATGTTGGGGAAGAAATTAGCATCATATAATCAAGATGGGCTTGAACCACAAAGCCCATTAATTTACAAGACAAGCCCAAGGTTTGCCCTCAGGAGAAATCCAATGGATGGGGCTAGCGTAAGGCCATAGGAGAAACATAAAGAGGATACCCAAGAGAAGGGTCCGAAGGTGATACGATGGTGCCAACCCAAACATCTTAAAAAGGATTGAGAAGGGGCAATGCAATGACCAAAAATACCCTTGCCAGACGAGAAGAGAGGCTGAAGGGAAACTCCATCTTAAAGGTCAAACAAGTCCCCTTGTCATCTAACACTGAAGGGCAACAAAGGGGATTGACCAATCACGTGGCCTCTTTGCCAGAATGGCGAACGAAAAAGTGTCGCGTGTCCCTACATAAAAAAGAGCAGTAAAGAGGATTGTCACATGTTCCTGTGTCAAAACAATTAGAAAAGGGGCTGATCGATCACGTGACCTTTTTGATAGGGTGGTAAGTGAGAGGTTGCCATGTGTCCCTACATTGGAACAGTCAGAAAAGGGGCTAATTGATCACGTGGTCCCTTCTTTTGATAAGGCGACAAGTGAGAGATCGTCATGTGTCCCTACATAAGAACAATTAGAAAAGGAGCGGACCGATGACATGCTCCCTTTCTCAAGGCAGCAAGTGAGAGATCACCACGTGTCCATGCATCAGAATGATCAGAAAAGGGTATGATTGATCACGTGGTCCCTTTGACAGGGCGGTAAGAGAGAGAGCACCGCATGTCCCCATGTTAGAACGGACAACAGAAAAGGTTGATAGATCACGTGGTCCCCTTATCAGAGTGGCAAACTAGAGAGCGCCGGGTGTCCATGTGTAAGAATGAACAATAAAGGGAATTGACTATATATAGGCTCACGATTTCGTTTTAACCTTTTCTTTAATAAATTTTAATTAGTTATGTTGGGTGGTGTTAACCCCAACAAATATGATTTTCGAAAATAGTACTAAAAGTTAGGTTGAGACCATTTGGACGTTTCTAAGATCAACAGAAAGGAAATAATGTGGTTTGAATAAATTTTTATTGTTTTGGATATGTTAGACAAAATATTCAAGTAAATCGAAAATAATGGTATATTCTTGAAATTGAGTTACAGAAATGATTTTGAATCCAAAAAATGTTGTTTTGATTTATTAGAGTATAAGATACAAATGGGGATTAAAGAAATGTCAAAGAAATGATATTAATAACTCAATTGGTTAAAGAAATAGACAAGAGAATTTTGGAATCACAAAGTATGGAAAGACTGTTGAGAAATGGAGGGCAAATTTGTCAAAATAAGTTAATGGGATGAGATGTAATTATATGTCAAACTTGAGGGGCAATTAGTTAACTTGAGAATGGATATATAAATAGGAGAAGTTGCTGAAATTTTTGAGAGAGAGCAGAGATTGAAGTCAGCAGAACAAAAAAAAAAAACTATAGAGGAAAGTCAGCTGGAAAGAAATATGGACAGCACTTGCACTTCACCTCCTTCAAGCTGAATTTGAGTGGATTTTTAACCAATAAAAGGTGGAGAACAAGCCTAGGAAGGATATCTAACAAAGGTAAGTGGTTTATCAAGTGAACAAATTGAGTTTCCATGGTGTGATTGAGGGATAAAATCTAGATAGTAAAGCTGTCCAATGTTGTCCAATTTTTATTTTGGTGATTGATGAACTTTTTATGCATGGATTTAGAGTTTGGAGGCTTCAAACTTAGAGGGAAACAAGTCTAGGCATCCAATATCAATTGGTAAGCACTCTAATAAAAGTAAATTCTTGGATCAGATATTGATTGATGTTGTTTAAGATTATTAGTTAATTTACCATAGATTGTGATGAAAGTTGATGTGAAATTGGGTTTGAAAATTTAGAGAAGAGTTGAGGTTGCATGTTGAATGATGTATGGCCAAGGTGGGAATATGGTGATTCAATTTGAGTTTATGTTTTTGAAAGTTTTGATACATGAAAAAGTATAGAAAGAGCAAGAAGTAATATTGAAATGCAAAAGCTTAAGTGAGGTCTGCATGGATGTGTGATTCGGGCAAGGATAAGGGCTGGTATTATGTCATTAATTTTTATTTGGTTTGAATGTCTTGGATGATTAAATGAATGGTATTGAAGCTGAATTTAGTGTGAAGTGAAAATGAGATCTATTGAAATTTTTCCATGGTGTTTGTTCGGTCAAAAAGGGGACTGTTTTGGATGGATGATTAGTTTGATTTGTTTTGGTATGATTCATGGGCTATTTATGATAGTTATGGCGTGAAATTGAAATTGAAATGTGATTTGTCGGTGAAGTAGAAGCAAGGAAAGAGCCTTGAGAAATTCATTCAAGGGGGTTGGAAAGCATCTTGTGAGTGGATTGATTATTTAGTTTTAAATTGCTTCCTTACCAAGTTATTTCAATTGTATTCTTATAAGCTTTTAAATTCAATAAATTGTTTATGCTTTAAGGTATATTTGAAATGTATATTAGCATTTTATTGAAAGCATTGATGATGGATGGTTTAAACACTTAGTAAGAAAATGCTTTTAGTATTTTGAAAGTAATATACTTTCATGCACCTAAAATTGCATGTTTTAAAGAAAGAGATATTAGTTTATAAACTCTTCGTGTATAAAGTAAAAGGGCATGTTTCTAGTATTTCAAAAACAATATACTTCATATTTTAGCATGATTAAATTTAAAAATGATATAAGGAATGTTTTTAAAGGTCAATGGCTTACCCCGAAAGTTAAGAAAATAAAGCTAAAGGATAGACCAGGTTGTAGAATTCTATATGTGTGTGGCAAGTCATCGGGCATTGTTACTAACTTGGGAGGGTTGAGTTCGTCGAGTCGCCTTCATATATATAGGATGATATCTCACGCCACTTATGCGATGAAGCATTCTGCTTGGTAGAGGTGAGAGGTCTTAAGAAGTAAGAGTCACATTGTACGACGCCAGGCTAGTCGAGACGTGACACCATCACATTGCACGGTGCTAGGATAGTCGGCATGTGATATAAGTTCTCTTGGGTATCCATTTGGTAAAGTTTTAGCAAGTAAACCATACTAGGAGATTTAAAGAAATTGAAAGGTACCATTTTAAATACTTATCGATGCTTTACGATAAATCTTAGTATACTTCACATTTTACGTATTTATTTCAAAGTGTGCAATATTATAATGTTTATATATATGTATATGAGTTTTAAAAAGCCACTTGTGAAATGCATGAGATTTATATTTTTAGTTGATTATGTAAAGATTTTATTTAAATGTTTTTAGGGAGGTATTTTATAGAAATGTTAGTTTTATTAGCAAATGATTATAAACCACTCACTGGGCTTTATTAGCTCAGTTTTTCTTCTCTTGTTTGTAAAATAAAACATCCTTAGGTGCAGCAATCAGCATTCACAGTGCTAGATCTTCTACACAAGATTAGGTGGGCAAGCTTCCCCATGATACTCTCATGAAATCAAGTTGCATATTTTGGTAAAATTGTAAACAAATAACGATAAGTCATTTCATGTAAAATTTGTATGGTTAAAAGCTTTTAATTTCCTTGTAAATATTTTGAGTTCATGCTTGCAAAAAAAAGAAGTATTTTCAGTTTGAAATGATTTTGTTGAATTAGAAAAATTGTGGTTAGGGTTTGGAATTGAAACGGACCGTAGGTCCTTTGGAAGTTAAGACGATGTTTGAAATGTTTTTAGAAGTGTTATTTTAAATTGCAGGTGTTTCATAAGAATTTTGGGAACTTTGAAAAACAGCTTTTATGCTGCCGAAATTTTAGTGTAAAAATGATTAGTTTTTTTTTTTTTTTTAAAAAGTTATCTTTCCCAATTCTTCTAAATGATTGCTAAAGGGAAAAGTTTTATTTGGTTCACTCCATGGAACTATTTTAGTCTTGTTAGTTAGGGTCTGGGAGGTTTCTGTTTGGGTGCCGGTTAGGTTCTTCCGGATTTCAGAAAGGAAAAATTCGAAATAGGTCGTGTCAGCGTGATATAAGAGCAAAGGCTTTGTGTAATTTTGAGTTTACTTTAGCAAAACTTTTAAATACTTGTTTTAAGATGAGATTACCCAAAATTGCATATTCTTATTTTAAAATTCATACATTGCATGATTTCATTCATGTTTGAATTTCATATTTCACAGTATCATGCATTGTTGAGGTCATTTCATTACTAAGAGGGCAGTTGTTGAGGTACCTACGTCGGAGGAAGAGCGTGTTGATGAGTTAGTCAATGTTCCTACACATCAGACTCGTCCAAAACCATCACAACCGTTTGTGCCAGAGGGTGGAAATGTAAATATAGAACAGATGGCCCAGATTTTAGTAGTAGCAGCTCGCCAGCCACGAGAGATAGGAATTTCCATTGAACGCGCTCGTAAATTAGGGGCTAAGATTTATGATGGGATAAACGATCTAGAGAGTGCACTATCCTTGTTGGAGACTAATGAAGAGATCTTTGATGCTATGAGATGTTCTGATGATCAGAAATGGACGTTTTTAAGGTTCTTATTAAAGGATAGAGTTAAAGATTGATGGAAAGCTTTACAGAGGTGGAACCTAGAGGGCGTATTTTAGGCCGCATTCAAGAAAGAATTCACAGATAAATTCTATCTCAAGAATAAAGATGCGAGGATCGAAGAATTCCTCAAGTTTGAGCAGGGATCGCTTTCAATGACTGAATATGAGAAGCAATTTTCATAGTTGGCGAGAGCGGTTCCTTTTATTAATGATGATGAAAAACAGAAGAGTAAAAGTTTTGCAGTGGGTTTAAATCCAAAGATCAGGGCCTATGTGGCAGCTACAACACACACACAGTATGGTGAATTAGTAGAAGCTGCAATTAGAGTAGAGAGGAGCATAGATGCAATACTAAAAGATAAGAAACTGAGTCAGAAACGCAGTGCATTAGGATGGGTTCAAGGAGGGCCGAGCAAGTTTACAAGAAACGAGGAAAAGTCGAAGTGGTCTAATAGTCGGAGATCTAGTTACAAGTGCACAATCAAGTCAAAGTTCCATGAAACCATCAGTAGGACCCCGAAGCAGTAGGGAAACTAAGGGCACCTGGCCAATATGTAAGAAGTGTGGAAAAGCTCACCCTGGTGAATGTTTAGAAGGAGATCAGGATGTTATAGATGCGGACAGAAGGGTCACTTTATGTGAAGAGTGCCTGAATGTAGCTTCCATAAATAAATAAAAAAAATACCAGCAAGACCGAGATAGGCCAGTCGTAGCCAAGGACAGAAGAGAAGAAGTTCATATATTAGAGGGCCTGCTCATTCTGATCAGCCCACTAGAGCAGCTGGTAGGGGTTTACCACCCAGAAGTCAGATAGGTAGACCCCGTACCCAATCCAGAGTGTTCGTAGTGACCTAACAAGAAGTAGATGCTACTCTGAAAGTGGTCACATGTACTATTATAGTATTTGATAGAGATGTTTATGTGTTGATCGATCCTGAGGCTACCTATTCGTTTGTTTCTGTAAAGTTTTACCATAAAAGTTAATATAGAAATGAAACTCCTAAACTGTAGTATTGTGATGTCTATCTTTATAGGAGACTCACGGTTAGCAAAAAAAGTATATGTGAGGAGTGAAGTGATTATAAGAGGTCAAAAGTTTCCAGCAGATCTTATTTTGTTAGATATTCATGATTTTGATGTCATTTTGGGTATGGACTGGCTATCAAGGCATCACACTACAGTAGATTGTTTCAGGAATGAGGTCAAATTTGTCAGACCAAGAGAGCCTGATTTTGTTTTCCATGGTGTACAGAAAATGCTTCCTACCAGCCTAATGACTGCGATGAAAGCTGGCAAAATGCTTTGGAAGTCATATTAGGGGTATTTGGCATATGTAGTAGATCCAAAAGATAGTGAAGTGAAGTTAGAAGGTGTCCCGGTTGTCAGAGAATTTTCAGATATATTCCAGAGAATTTTCCTGGATTGCCTACCAAATAGGATAATCGAATTCAAAATAGAATGAGCACCGAGAACAGAACCGATCTCTATGGCACCTTATAAAATGGATCTTACTGAATTAAAATAATTAAAGGTCCAGATAGAAGAATTGATGAACAAAGGTTTTGTTAGGCCAAGCAAGTCACCCGGGAAGCACCTGTGTTATTCGTTTAAAAAAAATGGATGGGAGCATGCGATTGTGTATTGATTACAGAAAGTTGAATAAAGTAACCGTGCGTAATCAATACCCGCTTCCCAGAATAGATGTACCTGTTTGATCAGCTCTAGGGAGCTAGAGTGTTTTCCAAGATCGATTTAAGATCAGGCTATTACCTAGTTGAAAATCTGCAGTGGAGATGTCCCTAAAACTGCCTTCAAAACTTGATATGTGTATTATGAGTTTCTAATCACGCCTTCCGGATTGACTAATGCCCCAACAGCCTTTATGGATTTGATGAAATGAGTTTTTTGGCCCCTATCTGGATAAATTTGTGATAGTATTCATAGATGATATAATGGTGTACTCAAGCAACTGTGAAGAACATGTAGAACACCTCAAAATAGTCTTGCAAACCTTAAGAGAGCAATAACTCTATGCCAAATTCAGTAAATGTTAGTTTTGGCTGGAAAAAGTTGCATTCCTAGGACATATGATTTCAGTTGAGGGAGTCAGTGTAGATCCCTAGAAAATTGAAGTAATAGTGAACTGGAAGCAAACCACAAATGTGATTGAAATCAGAAACTTTTTGGGTTTAGTTGGATATTATAGGAAGTTTATAGAGGGGTTCTCTAAAATAGCAACTCCTTTAACTAGGTTTACGTGTAAGGAAGAGAAGTTTGTATGGTCAGATGAATGTCAACGGAAGTTTTGATTAAGGAAGAGATTGACTTCGGCTCCTGTGTTTACACTTCCATCATGTAAGGATGGATTCACAGTTTACTTGCGATCCCTCCTAGACAGGGTTTAGGTTATGTGTTAATGCAGCATGACGAAATAATGACATATGCTTCTAAACAACTGAAGAAGTATGAGCAAAACTACCTAACACATGACTTAGAACTTGCAGCTGTAGTGTTTGCCTTAAGGATATGGGGGCATTATCTTTATGAAGCTCTGTGCCGAATTTTTAACGACCACAAGAGCTTACAGTATCTGTTTACTCGGAAAGAGTTGAATATGAGATAGAGAAGATTGATAGAGCTTATTAAGGATTATAATTGCACAATTGAGTACCACCCTAGGAAGGCAAATGTGATGGCAAATGCCTTAAGTAAAAAGTCTACCAGTTCAATAGCACATTTAAAGGTTGTATACTTTCCATTATTGGTAGAATTGAGATCCTTAGTAGGGAGACAAGAAACCACAGATTCAAGGGCATTATTGGCTGCATTTCATGTTCACTCTATTTTGATAGATCAAATAAGAGAATTTCAGACTCAAGATCTTCAATTGGTTAAATTGAAGAGTGAAATAGAGTCTGGACAACAAAAGAAATTTTCATTGAAGGAGGATGGAACAGTGACTTTGAGACAGAGATTATGTGTACTAAATGTGGGTGAATTAAAGAAGGAGATTATGGAAGAGGCACATTCTTCGGCCTATGCTATGCATCTAAGGAGCACGAAAATAGTATCATACCTTGAAAGGACACTACTGGTGAAAAGGTATGAAAAAGGATAGAGCTGAATTATGTCTCCAGATGTTTAACTTGTCAACAAGTAAAGGCCGAACATCAGAGACCCGCAGGGTTATTGCAACCACTTCCAATCCCTAAGTGGAAATGAGAAAAGATTGCAATGGATTTTGTGATAAGTCTTTCAAGAAGTCAAAGTGGTCACGATGTCATTTGGGTGATTGTAGAAAGATTGACAAAGTCTGCCAATTTCCTGCTAGTTTGAAGGAATTACTCCCTAGATAGGCCTAGCCTTACTATACATAAATGAGATTGCATGTTTACATGGCACGCCAGTTTCTATAGTATCAAACAGGGATCCGAGATTTATTTCCAAATTTTGGCTAAGTTTATAGAAAGCTCTGGGTACTAAACTGAACTTTAGTACGACCTTTCATCCACAAACAGACTACCAATCTGAAAGAACCATTCAAACATTGGAAGATATGCTAAGAGCCTATGTAATGGAGTTCAAGGGGAGTTAGCATACACACCTACATTTAATGGAGTTTCCATATAACAATAGTTATCAGGCCAGTATAGGAATGACACCTTATGAAGCTCTTTATGAAAGAAAGTGCAGGACTCTAGTTTGCTAGGATGAGGTAGGTAAGAGGAAGTTAATAAGTCTAAAGATTGTCCAGATCACTACAAACAAGATTAAGGTGATAAGAGATAAGCTAAAGATAGCTAGTGACAGGTAGAAAAGTTATATAGATAATCGTCAAAGGGATCTAGAATTTTAGGTTGGTGATAAAGTTTTCTTATGAATATCACCTTGGAAGGGTGTTTTAAGGTTTGGTAGACAAGGAAAGCTAAGTCCACGATACATTGGACCATACGAGGTTATAGAATGAGTTGGAGAAGTAGCATATCGCTTGAAATTTCCACTAGAGCTGGCCAAAATCCATAATGTCTTCCATGTTTCCATGCTTTGGTTATAGAATGAGTTGGAGAAGTAGCATACCTGATCCTTCACATATATTGAAAGAACAACCAGTACATCTAAGGGAAAACTTAACATACGAGGAGGAACCAATTCAGGTACTTGATCGCAGAGAGCAAATTTTACATAACGAGGTGATTCCCTTAGTAAAGGTATTGTGGAGGAACCACGGATCTGAGGAGGCTACATGGGAACATAAGGAGCATATGTGTGCTAAATATCCACATTTATTTGAAATAGGTGCGTAAGTTTTTAAATTTCGAGGACGAAATTTTTTTATAGGAGTGGTGAAATTGTAGGCTCATGATTTCGTTTTAACGTTTTCTTTAATATATTTTAATTAGTTATGTTGGGTGATGTTAACCTTAACAGATATGAATTCCTAGAAATAGTACTAAAAGTTAGGTTGAGACCATTTGGACGTTTCTAAGATCAATAGAAAGAAAATAATGTGGTTTGAATAAATTTTTATAGTTTTGGATATGTTAGACAAAATATTCAAGTAAATTGAAAATACTGATATATTCTTAAAATTGAGTTACGGAAACGATTTCAAATCCAAAAAATGATGTTTTGATTTATTAGAGTATAAAATACGAATAGAGATTGAAGAAATGTCAAAGAAATGATATTAGTAACTTAATTGGTTAAAGAGACAGGCATGAGAATTTTGGAATCATAAAGTATGGAAAGATTGTAGAGAAATGGAGAGCAAATTTATCAAAATAAGTTAATGGCATCATGAGATGTAATTATATGCCAAACTTGAGGGGCAATTAGTTAACTTGAGAATGGATATATAAATAGGAGGAGTTGCTGGAATTTTTGAGAAAGAGTAGACATTGAAGTCGGCAGAACAAGAAAAAACCGTGGAGGAAAGTCAATTGGAAAGAAATCTGGACAACACCTGCACTTGACCTTCTTTAAGCTGAATTTGAGTGGATTTTTAACCAATAAGGTGGAGAACAAGCCTAGAAAAGATATCTAATAATGGTAAGTGGTTTATCAAGTGAACAAGTTGAGTTTCCATGGTGTGATTGTGAGATAAAATCTGGACAGTAAAGTTGTCCAATGTTATCCAACTTTCATTTTGGTGATTGATGAACTTTTTACATATGGATTTAGAGTTTGAAGGCTTCAAACTTGGAGGGAAACAAATCTAGGGATCCAAGATCAATTGGTAAGCACTCTAATAAAAGTAAATTCTTGGATTAGATGTTGATTGATGTTGTTTAAGAATATTATTTTATTTACCATGGATTGTGATGAATGTTGATGTGAAATTGAGTTTGAAAATTTAAAGAAGAGTTGAGGTTGCATGTTGAATGATGTACGACCAAGGTGGGAATATGGTGATTCAATTTGAGTTTATGCATTTGAAAGGTTTTGATGCATGAAAAAGTATAGAAAGAGCAAGAAGTAGTGTTGAAATGCAAAAGCTTATGTGAGGTGTCCATGGATGTGTGGTTCGGGCAAGGATAGGGGCTGGTACTATGTCATTATTTTTTATTTGGTTTGAATGTCTTAGATGATTAAATGAATGATATTGAAGTTGAATTTAGTGTTAAGTGAAAATGAAATCTATTGAAATTTTTCTATGGTATTTGTTCGGTCAAAAGAGGACTGTTTTGGATAGATAATTAGTTTGATTTGTTTTGGTATGATTCATGGGCTATTTAGTGATAGTTATGACATGAAATTGAAATTGAAATCTGATTTGTTGGTGAAGTAGAAGCAAGGAAAGAGCCTTGAGAAATTCATTCAAGGGGGTTGAAAAGCATCTTGTGAGTGGAATGATTATTTAGTTTTAAATTGCTTCCTTACCAACTTATTTCAATCGTATTCTTATAAGCTTTTAAATTCAATAAATTTTTTATGCTTTAAGATATATTTGAAATATATATTAGCATTTTATTGAAAGCATTGATGATGGATGGTTTAAACACTTAGTAAGAAAATGTCTTTAGTATTTTGAAAATAATATACTTTCATGCACCTAAAATTGCATGTTTTAAAGAAAGAGATATTAGTTTATAAACTTTTCATGTGTAAAGTAAAAAGGCATGTTTCCAGCATTTCAAAAACAATATACTTCATATTTTAGCATGATTAAATTTAAAAGTGATATAAGGAATGTTTTCAAAGGCCAATAGCTTACCCCAAAAGTTAAGGAAATAACGCTAAAGGATAGACCCGACCATAGAATCCTATATGTGTGTGGCAAGTCATTGGGGGTTGTTACTAACTTGGGAGGGTTGAGTCCATCGAGTTGCCTTCACACATATAAGATGATATCTCACGCCACTTCTGGGATGAAGCATTCCGCTTGGTGGAGGTGAGAGGTCTTAAGGAGTAAGAGTGATGTTGTACGGCGCCAGGCTAGTCGACACGTGACACCATCACATTGCGCAACGCTAAGATAGTCGGCATGTGATATAAGTTATCCATTTGGTAAAATTTTAGCAAGTAACCATATTAGGAGATTTAAAGAAATTAAAAGATACCATTTTAAATGCTTATCGATGTTTTACGATAAATCTTAGTATACTTCGCATTTTACGCCTTGATTTCTTAGTGTGCAATATTATAATGTTTATAAACATGTATATGAGTTTTAAAAAGCCACTTGTGAAATGCATGAGATTTATATTTTTAGTATACTATCTAAAA
This sequence comes from Nephelium lappaceum, assembly GCA_021234005.1. Lineage (NCBI taxonomy): Eukaryota > Viridiplantae > Streptophyta > Magnoliopsida > Sapindales > Sapindaceae > Nephelium > Nephelium lappaceum. The sequence goes on from CM037996.1 coordinate 1,383,565, forward strand.
ATTTTATTCAAATGTTTTTAGGGAGGTACTTTATAGAAATGTTAGTTTTGTTAGCAAAAGATTATAAACCACTCTCTGGACTTTATTAGCCCCCATTTTCTTCTTTCTTTGTAAAATAAAACCTCCTTAAGTGCAAGAACCAACACTCACGGTGCTAGATCTCCTACACAAGATTAGGTGGACAAGCTTTGCCATGATACTCTCATGAAATCAAGTTGCATATTTTTGTAAAATTGTAAACAAATAACGATAAGTCTTTTCATGTAAAATTTATATGGTGTAAAAGTTTTTGATTTCCTTGTAAATATTTTGAGTTCATGCTTGCATAGAAAAAAATGTATTTTCAGCTTGAAATGATTTTGTTGAATTAGAAAAATTGTGGCTACGGTTTGGAATTGAAATGGACTAGAGGTCCTTTGGAAGTTGAGATGATGTTTGAAATGTTTTTAGAAGTGTTATTTTAAATTGTAGATGTTCTTATGCAGATGTTTTATAAGAATTTTGGAAACCTTGAAAAATAGTCGTTATGCTACCGAAGTTTTAGCGTGAAAATGATTAGTTTTTTTTTTTTTTTTTTTTTAAGTTATCTTTCCCTATTCTTCTAAATTATTGTTAAAGGGAAAATTTTTATTTGATTTGCTCCATGGAACCCTTTTAGTCTCGTTTGTTAGGGTCTGGGAGGTTTGCGTTGGGATGTCGAGCTGCTCCTTCCGGATTCCAGAAAGGGGGAATTCAAAACGGGTTGAGTCATTATACGCTAGAGGTGAGAGGGACAAGACCTTGATAAGTTTTGACCAACACAAAAGGGGAGCTAACCAAGAAAAATGGAGGGAAAGAGACTAACCTTAGAAGGCCAAGACACTATAAATACCACACCACTATTCAAGGGAGGCGAGGAAGGTAAGTTAAGATACATCCTAAAGTTCTCTAATATGTGAAAGAGCCTCTAATAAGAGATTTCTTTAGCCAATATTAGTTGATATTCTAGGATTATCACCATATAATGTTCTATATTCTTATTTCTTCTTATAATCATACTTCTTCTATACGTATTTCTCTTTTGGTATTGTTACCAATAGGGTCTTTCCTTTCAAAAACCACACTGACTTGAGCATCAGAGGGTTTTCATAGGAGAAACTCTGGCAACCCTTAACCTCTGTGCTCATTTTGTAGGTAGTCGAGGTGAGAATTAGTCTAATGGCTTAGAAAACTCGAAATGCACTTTAAGGGGATTTTTTTTATAAAGCCTCAGTGCCCTTTCTGGTTGAAGAAAGCTATTGATGATGTAAATCGGTCTTTTGCTAGAGTCTTTACCATACAGTAAAAGGAAGTATCCTCGATCCCCTCTTCTCTTATGTATTTATGTTATAACTACTCTTCATAAGGGTTTGCCTTCATCCATCCACATTGACTTGAGTGTTGGAGGGTCTTCATTGGCAAAGTCGCCGGCAAGCCCATGACAGTTTTCTTCATCTCCCTAAGCACTCGCAATCTTGGAGCCTATTATGCTCAGATGCTATCCCTTTAGGATCCGCCTCATCTCATACTAGTGGCTAGAAGAAAGATGGATCTAGCCTACTTTTAAGGGAATTCTTGCTTGGTACTATCTAGCGAATAAGAGGAATGACTCATCGAGGGGAAGAACTGCTTGCCCAAGGGAAAGAACAACTTGCTTGAAGGGAGGAATGATTCACTTAGAGGAAGAACAATTTGCTTGAGAGGAAAAATGCTTCACCCAGGGGAAAGGATCCCCTTTATTCGAAGAGATCCAAGCGACAAAAGGGATCCAAATCGAACCTCTCAATTCTTCAGATTGTCTTCTATTCATAATCCAATGTATTTATTATTGGTAGGATTGTTATGAATAATTTTTACATCAGCAGTTGGCGTCGTCTATATGGAATCGTAGGAAAGACTATTCTCTACCTCTAATGATATTGTTTTAACTTATTTTTTGTTTCAAATATAGATTTTGTGTTTTCTATTAGCAATCTCTTTCTCCTTACTTCAAAGGTGAAAACTGTAGGCCAAATGTCTCACTTTCAAAGGGTCTCGGAGTTAAAAATGCAGCAAGGCCGAGACTGCTAACTAGAACAACATAGGGCCATCAGGTCCAACATAGGAGCACAAGGACTTTCATTAAAACTTAACCCTACCTTCATATTAAATCCCTGAGAGGGATGACAACGGGGTTCAAGCTTTAAAACCATGAAAAGCAACCCCAAAGGCATTGCCCATGAATGCATGAAAATGGCGGATGCGGAGTGGAAAGTGAAAGTAGTTACCCAAGGAATTAAAGGTGTCACCCAAGGGCAATCACAACTAAGGGATGAAGTAGTATGGATACCAAACATTGTTCATCAGACCATGAGCTCCCAATGGCATCTAGCCTAAAGGTTACCATAAGAAGGACCTCGTAATGAGTTAGGATTTGAAAACTCATCTTGAGAGATATGGCGAGTAGCTCTAGTAAAGACAAGCAAGTCTAGCATGGTTGAAAACGATGAGACAAGTCAGCGTAGTCGACAAAGGAACAAGGGTACCTTAGTAAGGTATAGATCCCGCTCGACGGGTCCCTAAGGAGCTCAATGGTATAACTCCAGCCTTAAAGCCACTATGGGCAGACCAAGTGGAAAAAACATTCTATGAGTTAAGAAATGAGATGGTTGAGTCGTAGAAAGCATAAGCTCTCTTTAAATCTCGCCAAGAGGCTCTTCCTTAAGTTGCAGAAAGTATCAACTCTTTTATGGACTTGGCCAATGGGCTCCTCACATAGTTCTAAGGGACCAAGTCATCACTTAAGGTCCCTTTCAATATAAAAAGCAACTATAAAATAAGACACTAAAGGTCTACGTGACGAAATATCATGACTAGATCATATAAATGAGGGTTTCCAAATCATGAGGTACCATAGTCAACTTCTAGAGGAGTCTACACATAAGAAGGTTGTAGAGTCCATTCAAAGAAAATAACCCTTTGAATAACTTAGTGGCATGTATAAAGGTCTTGAACAGGATCGAATCAACGAAAGGTATTCCATTAAAAAGCAACAAGAGATACTTAAACCCTTTTGAAGGCAAGTATAAAGAATTGCAATAGGGAAAAATATGATCGTGATCTCATCAGACAAAGCAGAGGTAGAAGCATAAGGACAAATGAACTCGATTACCGTACCTAAGGCTCAAAAGAGAAGATGGCGAAGAAGCTAAAAGTCACTAGAACAAGTTCTATACTCCTCGCACCCGAGCAAGATTCATTAAATACCACGTAGCCAAGGGAGTATACTCTCTTTAACACAACATGGAAACAAGTACTCATATTTAGAAAACAGAAAGGGTTTCTTCAAACCAAGTCCAATAAAAGGATCGTCATGCCTAAAGGACAAGTTCAGATGTTGTGATTTCCATGAAGGTTATGATCGCCTTGGAAATTTTGTCGCCTTGGAGGGCCAACCGCTACATAATAAGTATACAATCCAAGCACTTATCAACATAAAAGGGAAAAATCTATTAAGTTAATCCCTTAGAGGTAAGAAGACCCTTCGGGCATTATCTTAGGGATTATTTCGTTTGCCTTTAGAGGCAAGAAGACCCTTTCAGCATTATCCTAGGGATTATTTTGTTTGCCTTTAGAGACATGAAGATCATTCAAACATTATCCTAGGGATTATTTCGTTTGCCTTTAAAGGCAAGAAGACCTTTCAAGCATTATCCCAATGATTATTTTGTTTGCCTTTGGAGGCATGAAGACCCTTTGGGCAATATACTAGGGATTATTTCATTTGTCTTTGGAGTAAGAAAACCTTTTGGGCACCATCCTAGGCATTATTTCATTTAATCCAAAGGCAAGATCTCTTGTTCATACTTATAAATTCATGCATATGTGTCTATAATTCATACATATGTGTCCATCATTAGTGCATATGTGTCCATCATTCATACGTGTGTGTTTGTTACGAGTGCGAAAAACGGAAAAAACACCCTAGAAAAACAAAAAGACCAACACAACAAAAAAGGCCCATAACATCCACAAAAAGTCCAAAGGTACGACGAGGGCTCTTGGTAACTCACAGTGAAAAGCTTAAAGATAGTTGATAGGGCTACTACGACAAACACTTCTGAGTAATGAAAGTTTAAAGAGCAACAAATGTAAATCCTCGATTTTTAATTGTACGAGTTTATCAAGAATAGTCCTTAAGTATCGATTAGAGACCCTAAATGATTCATGGAAGTGCCTAAGGATATATGGAACCCATAGAAATTGATTTCGATTCGATTGGAGATTAAACGGAAAGATAAAATAGTAAATGAAATCGAATGACTTTTAAGGTAAAAAGGGACTATATTGAAGATAAATTTAATAATTGTGGTCATAGTAAAATTAAGTTAAAAGTTAAGGGAGGATAATGAAATTTTGTTAGGGCGAGAATGGAATTATTGAGATTTGTGGGGAGGAAAATAGAAGCCAAAATATTGTTGTTGACTTTTAAAAATAAAAGACAGTGTCGGTCGTTGATCGAGAAAGAAAGAAAAAGAGAAGAGAAAAAAGAAAGAAGAAGAAAGAAGAAGGAAGAAGAAGAAGACTGCCGACGTCCGATCGTCGACCAGCCTCCGTCGCAGTGCTGACCGACGACTAGAACATCTCGCGAGCAAGCTGAGTTGAGCGACGACTGAAGCAGATCTGCCGACCGCTGCCGCGCGACACCAAAACGGAGCAGAAAACCGAGCTGATTGCCGACGAACCAGCTCCGATCGATGCTGAAGGAGACGCCGACGAGTTGCTGCAGCTTGATCTGCACGTGAACTTGCTCGAAGCCGATCAGATCAACGGCAGAAACGGCGCAGAAATCACGCAGAACCGCAGGTGCCAAGCTGAGCAGAACCAGACTTTAGCGGCGCGTGAATAAGTCCCGATCGCACGGAAGAAGATGGCGACGATCTGTCGTCCGACCACCTGCAGATTCGTGCGTGAAACCCACCCGATCCACGCCACTTTCAGCTGCAACTGAGCTCGATTTCAGCTCGAAACCAGTGAAGAACGCAGCTGAAACTGAAACTAGAATAGAGAAGGTAGATCGAGGAAAAAGAAGGAGAAATCAGCCGCGAGAGAGAGGGATCGCGTGAGGGAAGAAAGGAGGAAGAAACCTAGCTTGAACCCACCCCTAGAACGAAGTCTAAGCAAAGAGAAATAGAGTGATTTCGCGAGGAAGATAAGGGGTGAGTTGTTTACTCTTGATGTTGGAGATTTTGTTAGTATTTAAGTTGAGTTTGAAATGGATTTTATTATGATTTGGTTGTTGGTTAATTTTGAGTAAAAATCAGTTGAGAAATAAGTGGATTTACGTTTATTGGGAGCTTAGAAAACTAAGAAAATATCAAGGATTCAAAGAGAAATCAAATCGTTTAATAAATTAGTTTAAAGGACAATTTCGTAAATTGGCCCATATGGCGTCCGTTGAGAGTTCGGACGACCCTAACGAGTTTAATTAGGCGTATTGAGATTATTAAAAGTCCAAGATTAAATTAAGGAACCAAAAATGGAGAGTTGCGTCTAAAAAGGGTCACTTAGGTGCGATTACGTAATTTTTATCATTCGAGTTTCTAGAAGTTAACGTGAACGTAAATTTACATATATATATATATATATATGTTGTGTAGATGACGAATAAGCTGGTGGAGTAATGGAATAACGATAAGGAGCAGTTTAGAGCCTTTCGGAGAGCTATTCGGAAGTGATAGCGAGAGGTGAGTGTCAAACTGATTTTTAATATGTTTTCGTTGATTTGGATCACGAATAAATGTTTCATGCATGTTTGGATGTTTTGATGAAAATGAAATATGATTTAAATGATAAATGGCACGGTAACTGATGATATGATTTTGTGATTTCATGAAACGATGGTTTCTCGTTTTGAATTGCTTATATGTGAAATGGATTGAAAATATGAAAATAAAACCTATGGCTTTCCCATATAGTATCATATGAGTACGGTCTGGGTTGAGTACCCGAAGGCTGCATTGGTAGAATGAGTACTGTCAGTATGTCACTAACTAAACTAACCGCGGGAGATACTCGCTAAGATGTCGTGTCAGTCAGATGTCTGAGAGATTAGCCCAATGCACGTGAAAGGTATATTATTTGCTAGCTTACCCGAGCGAGACATAGTTATGCTCTGTAGCGATGTAGGATTCCGCTGCATGACCCGGAAAGAGCGATGTAGGATTCCGCTCCATACTAGGGGGCCATGAGGCACGGGTCACTATAGGTTGGCGGGAGCCTGGATTGGTTGGCAGGACACCTACGAGCGGAGTCGGACCATTTCCGATTTTAATAATGATGAAACGACTGGTTGGCAGGACACCTTCGAGCGGAGTCGGATCAGTTCGTTTCATTAAAAGGAAAATTATTTTTGAATAAAAACCCCGCAACCATAGGAGATCCCTTTATAAAGTTGATAACCGTGCAATATATGTTTTATACTAATAATGCATGAAACTTGATTGTAAATAAATGAATTTGAATTGTTTTAGGGAGGTTTTTATAAAGTATGATTTTAAATGATACTATATGACACTCACTGGGCTTTTAAAGCTCACCAAACGTTTTCTATATTTTTTTAAACAAACCTCTCAGGCACAAGTACCATAGCTGCGGATTTCCCCGAACGACATTAGGCAGCCGCGGCGTCAGTGCTAATGTGATTTCCCACTTATCTTTTTGCTTAATACTAAGTGATGTATATATTTTGTTATATTCACAAGTTTTGTAAATATTCTTTTGTGGATTTAAATTATGTTTTTGAAGTAAATTGATGCATGACATATGACTTTGTTGATAATAAGTTTATATCTTGAAATGTGGAAATTGTGGTTGTGGTTGTGTTGGAAAATGAGAGTCTGAGGCTCCGTAGTTTGGGGAAATTGCTTTTATGATTTTTAGAAGTGTTAAATTTTATTATTTACAGGGTGGCAAGTCCGAAAAACAGACAGGATGCTACCCAAATTTTTATAAAATATTTTGAAAAGGTTTAAAATAAAAATGAAAAATTTCCCCTCGTTTCCGCTGTTTTCGAAAAAGATTGAGAAAGATTATGGCTTAGCTCTGTGGGGGATCCTTTAGTTGAGCGAAAGGGCTAACTGGAGGGTCACCGTAGGGTGCCAGCAGATCGCCTAGGGAAAGGGGTCTGTCAACAAAAGCTCGTTGCAACTCACAGTGAAAAACCTAAAGATAGCCAATGAGGCTCCTACAGAGAACAACTTGGAGTGATAAAAGTCCAAAGGGTGAAGAGAGCCCATGACAATTCACGGTAAAAAGCCTAAAGATAGCCAATGGAGCTACTACGATGAACACCCCTAAGTGATAAAAGCCCCAAGAGCGAAAGAGGGGCCCATGACAATTCACTGTGAAAGGCCTAAAAATATCTAATGGGGCTACTATGACGAACACCCCCTAAGTGATAAAAGTCTAAAGATACGAAGAGAGAGCCCATGACAAACTCATGGTGAAAAGCCTAGAAATAGCCAATGGGGCTACTATGACCAACACTTTTGAGTCATAAAAGTCCACAGGTGTGAAGAGGGCCTATGACAAACTCATAATGAAAAGCTTATAAATAGCCAAATAGGGCTACTACGACAAACACCCTTAAGTAATAAATGTCCAAAGGGAAAAAATGACCAATGGCATCAACAAAAAGGACAAAACGACGAAAAAGGCTAGTGGCATCAATAACAAGTGAAAAGGCGAAAAGGCGAAAAAGGCTGGTGACATTAACAACAAGCCAAAGAGCGAAGAGGGTCGATAGCGTCAACAGCAAGCCAAAGAGTAAAAAAAGTAGTGGCATCAATAACAAGCCAAAGGGAAAAAAGTGCCTGTGGCATCTGTAACAAACCAAAAGGTGAAAAGAGCGCGTGGCATCAACAACAAACCAAAGGGTGAAAAGGGTGGTGGCATCAACAACAAGCTAAATGGCGAAAAGAGCCCATAACATCAACAATAAGGCTAAAGCGGCTAGACACACTTAGTCTCTCAATATCTAAATAGGGGTTAAAAGAGCCCAATGTCTCGATATCTACACATGGGCTAAAATGGTCCAGTCTCTTAACATCTATGTATGGGCTAAAAAAGTCCAGTGTCTCGACATCTACACAAGGGCTAAAAGAGTCCAATGTCTAGACATTTGCACAGAGGCTAAAATGACCCGGTACCTCGACATCGAAACAAGTGCAAATGAGGCCTAAGGGCTACCTAACCAAACGTTTGCATCCATATAAAGATCCTTCGAGAATCATCTTAGGAATTACCTTATTCACAAATATCCTAACAAACGAGAGGACCCCCTTTTAGAAATCACCTTAAGAGAAATGTCATTTTTCTAATGCTCTCTAAAGGTAGAAGAGACTTTCAGGCAATGACTACAAAATAGAAACTTACTATGTTAGGAGGTAGCAAGTTAATAAAGAGTAAAAATCCTAAAAACACCTCGATGAAAAGAAGCCAAGTGACAATCCTTGTATTCAAAAGAAGAATCAGCTAATTTTAAGATATCCTTATTAGCTACAAGCATTTCACTTCTTTCATACCAAAAGATGAGGGGTTAATGTTGGGGAAGAAATTAGCCTCATATAATCAAAACAGGTTTGAACCACAAAGCCTATTAATTTACAAGACAAGCTCAAGGTTTGCTCTTAGGAGAAATCCAATGGATGAGCCCAGCATAAGGCCGCAAGGACAAGCACAAACAGGATGCCCAAGGGAAGGGTCTGAAGGGGATGCGATGGCCCGAACCCAAACACCTTGAAAAGGGTTGAGAAAGGGCACGACAATGAACAAACATACTTGTAAGGACCGAATCCAAGTGGACCTAAAAATAAATTGAAGTCTAAAATGAAATCAATAAATGAGCTCAATTTAAGTATAAACCCAATTATTATTGATGTGGTTTTAATACACCACTTGGAATTTATCATGTCCCTCATTTGTTTTATAAACATAATATAAATTGAGCAATAAGATAGAAGCCCAAATTTGGTGGAACATGGTGATCGTGCATAGAAATTAGAAAATAACGAATAGTTTTAGGTATAAAGATATTAGAGAGAGTGAGATAATGCCATGTGTCTTGCAGCCTGATTGAAGGCACAAAAAGGCATGATGGTAGTCAAATTAGAAAGCAAAAAGGAAAGTGGTGGAGAGATGAGAGAGGCATGAGATATATATTACATTGAAACCAAAAGCAATTTTTTTTTTTTTTTAATGAAAAGATACAAGTGTCAATTTCTAAGCTTGATAAGCAATTGGGATCATCAAAGAAAAAGCAGACAAATTGAGAGATAAGCATGAGTGACTCTTGAACTTGAGGCGGTGAAGAATAATATATATATATATATATATTCTATATAGGTGAATAGAATATTTGGGTGTCTGATTCATCTAGATAAAGTAATTTCTATTTCAATGAGATTCGGAATCCAGAAAATTAATTAAATTTTTCAAAAGTTCTAAAGTTCATATGATTTTAAGGTGGATCCATGTTTATGATAAATCAGATGGAAACCCATTTTAGACCTAGAGATGAGCAAAGGAGTTATGTGAGTGAATTATTTTATTTAAATTGAATTGATTATTTATAATTATTTATATTTAAGTTTTTATTATTTATTGGAAATAAATTATTTGTTTCGTTAATTGATTTTATAAATTATAAATTATTTTTTGTGATTGAAATGAGAATTATTGCTGTATTCTTATATATGCATATATATTAGTATTTATATTATGTTTCAAGAAAAAATATTTGTTTATGTTTTGAAAAAAGTATTATTCAATATTATGTATATTTGTGTACAGAAATGGTTTAAGATTTGAAAGAAAAATAAATAAAAATATTTCAAAACACCAATGTTATACACTCCCATTTAACAGTCAGATAGGCTTCACATGTATAAGTTCTATAGAGTCGTCTAGCATGTGTATGACAGATGTTATCTCTCACTCTGTGTGTGTGTTGAGTATCTCCACCACGTATGACAGATGACCCTAAATACTAGATTGGTGTAGATTGAGATTTTACAAATGTGCAGAAATGATCCATACAAATATTTTCAGTCTATTATGATACGAAATGATACAGATGTGATTTCAATATTGTTTTCAGATATGATTGAATACAAATCATTGAGATTTTATTTTTACTAGTTGTATTATATTATGCCAGTTAGTGTAAAAAAGTGAATGGTTTTATCTAGTTTTTAAAAGTTATATAAGCTCATTAGGCGTTAGCACACACTCTTTTATAAAACCTAATTTTCCAACTATCTAATGCAAGTTCGTGCAAATTATTATATATCGTGAGAAGGGCCACATGGTGATTACAAAATACGTTAATAATGTTTTTAAGTAGAAACATTTGCGCATCAAATTGAAACTATTACTCCGTTTGAATTAGAGTTTTAATTAGGTAATTAAATTGTAATTTGTTCATTATTTTTTTAATAAACCAGATTTGGTAAATTCATTTTCAGAATAGTTTTACAAACGAAATATCTTTTCCAAAATCTTTATGAATATTTTGATAATTTAGTTCAGAGGTCTAACACGAGAAATGACCAATTTTCGATTTGTTCAATATATATTTATAAAGTGATTATAAGATCTACAATGATTTTTCTAAACTAGTTTTCAGTAAATCCATATCTCAATTAGAAAGACCCAAGTTTTTACAGGATCCTCTTGGACTCGAGATAGGAGTTGGGATGGATCCTGTCAATACCTCTGCCAAGGGACAAGAAGAGAGATCGAAGGGAAACTCTATCTTGAAAGTCAAATAAGTCCCTTTGTTATCTAATAGCCAAGGGCAGCAAATGAGACTGACCAATCACGTGGTTTCTTAGCCAAAATGGCGAACAAAAGAGTGTCATATGTCCCTGCATCAAAAAGAGTAGTAAAGGGAACTGACCAATCATGTGGTCTCTTTGTTAGGGTAGCAAGTGAGAGAATGTCACGTGTCTTTACGTAAGAACGACTAGAAAAGAGACTGATTGATCACGTGGTCCTTTTGATAGGGCGGCAAGTGAGAGATTGCCATATGTCCCCACGTTAGAACGGTCAAAAAAAGGGTTGTCCGATCATGTGATCCCTTTGACAAGATGACAAGTGAGAGATCGCTATATGTCCCTACGTTAGAATGGTCAAAAAAGGGGTTGATAGATCATATGGTCCCTTTGACAGAGCGATAAGTGAGAGAGCACCATGTGTCTTTATGTCAGAACAGATAGTAGAGGGGGTTGATTAATCACGTGTTCCCCTATTCAAATTGGCAAACAAGAGAGCACCACTTGTCCATGTGTCAAAATGAACTATAAAAGGAATTAACCATACACTAGAGATAAGAGAGACAATACCTTGAAAAGTTTTGACCAGTATAAAAAGGGAGATAATCGAGGAAAATAGATGGAAAGGAACTAACCTTAACAGGCAAGACATTATAAATACCACAACACTGTTCAAGAGGAGCCAATGAAGGTAAGTTAAGATACATCTTAGAGTTCTCTATGTATGAATGAGTCTCTAATAAGAGATTTTCTCACCAATATTAGTTGATATTCTGCAATTCTCACTATGTAATGTTCTAGATTCTTATTTCTTCTTATCATTATACTTCTTCTATACTTATTTCCCCTTTGGCATAGCTACCAAAGAGGGGGTTTCCTTTTGAAAACCACATTGACTTGAGTGTCGGAGGCTTTTCGTTGAAGAAACTCTGGTGACCCTTGACCTCTATACCCATTTTATAGGTAATTGAGGTGAGATCTGGTCTAATGGGTTAGAAAACTTGAAATGCACTCTAAAGGGCTTTTTTTATGAAGCCCCAGTGCCCTTTCTGGTTGAAGGAAGCTATTGAGGTTGTAAATCGGTCTCTTGCTAGAGTCACCATCATACAATAAAAAGAAATATCCTCAATCCCCTCTGCTTTTATATGTTTATGCTATAACTACTTTTCCTAAGGGTTTACCTTTGTTTATTTTGTTTGATTTAAGCGTCGTCGGAGGGTCTTCATCGGCAAGCCCCTCAGTGGGCCCTTAACGGTTTTCTTCATCTCCCAAGTACTCGTAATCTTAGGACCCATCATGCTCGATGCTATCCTCTTAGGATCTGTCTCATCTCCTACTAGTTGCTAAAAGAAAGATGGATATAACTTACTCCCGAGGGAATTCTTGCCTGGTACTATCTAGCGAAGTGGAGGAATGATTTGCCAAGGGGAAGAATTGCTTTCCCGAGGGGAAGAATAGCTTGCCCGAGAGGAGGAATGATTCGCCAAGGAGAAGAATAATTTGCTCAAGAGAAAGAATGCTTCACCCAAGGGAAAGGATCCCCTTATTCGAAGAGATCCAAGCGTCAAAAGGGGATACAAATCGAACCTCTCAAATCCTCAAATTGTCTTCCCTTCGTAATCCAATGTATTTATTTATTGTTGGTGTGATCATTATAAACAATTTTTGCTAACAACAATAAAATTGGATGAAACAAAAATGCTTGGTAGAAGTTGTGCACCTGAAAAGAATTATAATTATTAGGTTCTCATATAATTTTTAAGTTGCTAATACATATTGAATTTAAATTATGAGTTCTAAAAGATAAAATTTTAAAAATGAAAAAAAAAAATGAAGATCTTAATAGCAATTATCCAATGACTATCCTTTTTTTTTTTTTTTTGACATCTAATAACTATCCATTAAATATATATAATTTTACCAATAAAATCTTAATTCAGTTTTAAAAAATAAGGGAACAAATTAGGTTAAAACTACATTGATGTTTGGCTTTTGATAAGTGGAACCTACTTTTTGTTTTACATATAAATTAGCCTCAAACCATTAGGGTTTACTGAGGTTAACTGTTATAGATGTAACTGATGGAGGGTAATTTAATTTTTTGATCCTTTGATTTAAAATTAATTATGAAAAAAATAGAAAAATGAATTAGATCTTTATTGTTCATTTATAGATAGTTGGGGAAATTTTTCATAAAATAAAGTAAAAATTCCAAAAAAAAAAAAGGGACTTAGAAAATAATTTCTTCATGAATAGTGAAAATGATTTTAGGAATTTAAAAAAAAAAAATGGACAGTAAAGATTTAATCTGAACCTCCACCCATCTCTGTCTCTATGGTAATGAAGACCTTAAAGGTCTATATAGGCTGATGGAGATTCCGACAATGGGGTCCATTGCCAATGGAGACACAAGTCAATCTCCATTAGCAATAGAGATCCACTTTTTTATTTTATTTATTTTTTTAAAATGGGTCTCCAATTAGATGGTGGAGACCCAGATGTTATTTTTGTAATTTCATAAATATAATGAAGGTACAATGGACATTTTCATGGTCAATTGTAGTTAGCAATTCAATTTAATTTTAAGAAAAATAAAATTATCTTCTTTTCTTTTTCCATTTTTTTTTCAATCTTTTGTGTTGTTTAAATTGATCTTTAGATTTTTTTTTTTTTCCTCCAAGAGGTGGAGATCTCATAGTTTTTCTTCTAAGAATTTTTAATCTTTTTTTTTTTTTATAGTTTTGAATTATTTTTTAAAACTTTTCAGTATTTAAAATTTATTTTAAAATAAACTATAAAAATTAAGGTGGAAGAACAAAAATATGTTCAAAGGTATTAAACTGGACTAACTTGGACTAGTAGTGGGTATTCAAATTGTAATAAACTTATAAAGATTACTTCGTCCATAAATCATTTGTAAACCCGGTAATTAATAATTTTATAATTTGCTAAAAGAAAGAAAAAATAAATGTTTTCAATCTTTATAAAACGATGCGTTTTGGAGAAATCAAATGTAAAACACTTCGGTTTCAAACACCATGCTTGTGTTTGGCAGGATTTTACAGTCCACGGAAACAACTTCCGGCTTCTGCGAAGTATGTGAAGTGGGAAATCCGTATTTTTTTCATATAAATGCAAAAATTTTTGTCTTTATCGTTTTTATTGTGGTGCATTCAATGTTAAACAGTGGGTTCTGGTTGTTTATTTGGAGTGTATTTGTTTGTATTGATTTTCTCTTTTGTGATTGGAATATGAGTTATTTTTGGAGACAAATGAGAATGTTTGTTTCATGTGGTTGGCAGTAATCAATTGTTGAGAAATATATATGAAACTTGATTGTTTAGAGACTGTTTGATAAATACCCTTTTCTTTTCAGGTGTCAAACGGTTTTTGATGGGAAGCATCAGGTTGATTAGAGAGGTTATTTTGAGATGGATATCGGTTTATAGTTTGTATTCAGCGTATATGATAACTTATTACGCCAATTGGATTAAGGTTTAGTCTCTAGTTGGCATGTAATGATATCGGTTTATAGTGTGAAGTATGTAATGAAGTCTCTAGTTGGCATTTATATTTGGTGCAATAGAATTACAGTATCTTATGGCTTATGATTCTTGTGTAACGTAATTGATTTGCATAATTTGTTATATCAATACATAGCATTGACATAGTGACGAACTGGACAAAATTGTCTGAATTTATTTCTGGGCTGCTTGTTTGTGTTTAAGATATAAAGGAAATATTCACTGCTATCTACTTGATCAGCAAATACTCCATTGAAAGCGTAAACCTTTCACATGTCAAACACCCACTAGGTGTTAATTGTATAGTTCAGAAAAAGAAACGAATTGTTGGGGGAATAAAGGAATTGAACTTATGTGACTGCAAACAGGACAGAACACTTTTGTATATGGATATTAAGTATTAACAACATCAAATAAGATGCCATAAAGGTCCCATAAAAAGAATGAAAAAAATAAAGATGTTATGAGGGAAATAAAATGATGTTCTATGTATTTGTTTTTCCAATACAAGGCATTGCTTGATTTGTTAAGCTAATAATCCAAATGCTTATTTGATATTTGGTTAAGATGATACGCTGATAAGGTTTCAGTTTGATCTATACATTCAATTGAGTGGTTACCATAAGAAAAGTAAATGGTTCTGCCCCTTTTCCACATCTCCAGTATTGTCTTTTGGAAATTGGAATTGAGGATTTTCATGTGCACTGTGTATTGTTTTGTGTTGTTTTTTGAAGTACTGTAATTCTCTATAAGCCAAGTGCTGCCTTTATTTTATACTCATGATGTGACCTAGATGCGGATATTGAGTTTATCTTAGCTTTGTGTGACAATGATTTATGCCATATGATAGAAATCTGTGAAAATTAAACCATTTTTCCAAAGATGGCTGCTTCTGTTTAGGTGATTGTGTTTGGTGAAAGGGATCCTTTTCTATGTTATATATTAAAATCAATTTTCCTAGTAGTTTATTTAAATGTGGAGGAATTACTCATGGTTATTGTTTGCCACTTTCTTTTAAATTTGGTAAAAATCAGCTTCTTGTCTGAGTTAATTATTTTATGCTGTTTATGCAGGTATGAGAACAACTACATGGTCAATTCCTGCTTGATGAGGCAGCTACACGGTCCCTCCTCTGGTATCTTTTTGAGAAATGAAATAAATCGTTAACCTCTACAACTTTTTCTGCTACAATTAATGTCTTAAAACAGTAATAGTTTAATTGTTACTATTATTTTGCAGTGTAGATGCATAAAAAGGCCAAGTTCAGTTCCTCTATATTTGATTTATTGCCTGAACTTGACCGTAAATTAATTGTAATTTTCGGGGTTCAAAGTTCTTGTAAAAAGAAAATTTTAATTTTGATAAAATAACTTGCAAAATTGGTTGTGTTTTGGAGCTCAATGTTGCTCATAACTGCCTATTTTGTGTTGTCCTATTTTATATGTACATAAGTTGACAAGAATGCAACATGTGCATGAAAAGGCACTCAACTTCAAGTGTATCACCCCATCAAAATTTAGTGAACCCCAATTTGTTTCATGTTGGAACAAGTATTCAGTATTCACAACCCAACTAACGCCTGCATCTTGTAAATATCAAGCAAGAGATTGAAAGCTAACTTTGAAGGAACACACTTGGTATATAAGCTGCAATCTGCCTCTAAAAGGAGGTCTTCAAAGGGCCTGCTAAGACACAGAATGACTCTATCTGTTCAATATGTTGATTTTGCGTCACTACTTTATTTAATTAGCCAAGGTAGTTACATGTGTCTTCAATCTATCTTCACTTCCAGAAACTCCACTAAAGCATTTTTTATTTAAACCCTCCTTCACAAATGTATAGTTGAATAATTACTTTTATGATGTCATAATAGAAGAGGGTCTTGTCACATTCGTTAATAACTAATTATGGTAAAATTTAAACTCTCCATTATAAATTGTAAACAAAAACTGTTCTAACTATTCAACTAAGGGTGGAAGTGTTAAAGCTTTATTTTTCAGTATATAATTTGATCAATTATATTTTATCATTTTTTTAATGCAAGTTTTATGGTTTCTTTTATTGAAAATATGACAGGTTGCATATATCAGTCATACATATGCAGCTCACAGTTGGATAATTCGTTTTGGATTTTGTTAGCATATAGAGGAGGACATAATTCCAATTCTGATGCATATGGACATTGTTATCATTAATTGATTGTGTCTATTTGGTTTGCTTGCTTGTGAAATTAGTGACTATGTAGAAAAAGTTAACTTCCTTTTATATATGTATGCAATATCTTTTAGATATCTGCTCTCGGCTTTAGTCTTATTGTTTTAACAACCATTTTTGCTTGCAACACCTTTTTTTTTTTTTCAACAATCTCAACCCGAATCTATAACGTATAAGAATGAATCATGTAATCAGTACTTTCAGTTTGTACCTTTGGAAGAAAAAAACTCTAGAGATGTGTTTGCTCAACTGGTATTTGGCAATATGTTCATTGTGATGGTCAATGGTGGATCTAGAAAATTTATTCAGAGGGGCACATAAATAAAGTAATAAAAGTATCAAAAATTATGAAAATACTAAATATATAATGTTTTTATATAAAACAATGTTCTATATAGTTTAAATAAAATAAAACATACTTAATATTTAGACAAAACAAATAATCTTATACTTTAAAAATCTTAATGAACATTAAAATAAATAAATAAATAATCAATTTAGTAGGCTAACCTAATAAGTGACAAGATGTTAAAATGAAGATAAAGAAATGTCAAATGAAGATAAAGAGAAAAAAAAAAGTTGTTCACTAAATTGTAAATTGCCAATGGATTTTAAGTAGCACACAAAAAGTAGAAGTAAATTGTATTTATATATGAGAGAATTAAAAGGAAAAAAATTGAAAAAAAAGGGAAAGTATTAATTAATTAGGAGTAGAAAACACATTGAAATAGGAAAATTAGGTCTAATGGAAGTAATAAAGAGGAAAGATGTTAATCATATTGGACATAGGAAGAATAAATGATAGAGTTTTAAAAAAGTGATAAATAATTATTGCAAAACATGCATGTTTTCATTTTTTTTTCCAAAAAATGCAGAGAAAGCAAACGTGGGGAATTGGGGATCGAGCTGCATACCATCAAAGCCAGTGAGTCATTTGTGAGATTATTTAGTATGTCCACCATGTATAACATTTATCTATATATTTAAATATTTAATTATTAATATTATAAATTTAATAATTTTTTAAAAAATTCTAGGGAGGACACGTGGTTCGTTTGACCCTAAGCTAGGTCCACCCTTGGTGAGGGTGGTGTCAGTGATGAATCAAATTTATTCCCTAAGAGGAAGATGATGACGGTTGATGGTCATCGTACCAATCACTGCTGTCCATTTACATCAGACAGTGGTTGGAGAGGTGGTTTTGATGCTGATGTCGCTGGATTAGGCCCCACATGTGAAACAATAGCAGGCCTAAAGCCAGTAGTAGTAGTAGCAGCAGTAGTATTGGTGATGTAATTAATGGTGGTGTTTCTACTCTGCAGCCTTTTGACATTGGTGATACAAAAACAGGAGGACATATGGCTGCTGCTGCTACTACAGAGGGGCTTCCTTTCACAAATGCACAGTGGAAGGAGTTGGAGAGACAAGCAATGATATACAAGTACATGATGGCCTCTCTTTCTGTTCCTTCTCAACTCCTTCCTTTTTTTAGAAACTCCTCTCTCTCATCACCTCCTCCTTGTAATTAATAACTCTCTCTTTTCTCTCATTCTGATAGGTGTGACTCATGCAGACCATGTAGCTACTGATCTTGAAGTGGAACAGGGGACAAGTATGAAGTAAGTGCAGCAGGAGACAAGCGGAAGCATGTGGATGGATCAAGTTAGACTTAGTCAATGTTACCGTTAATTGAGTCATTGTTTGTTTCCTTAAAATAAGCCATATGGCTGTTGTGTAGCTCATATTTCGGACCACTTAGCTTAAGATTGTTATGGTTGTTTCAGATGCTTAGGATTTAAGTTATTGGGGTATTTAAAGGACCATGCACTGGAAATAAAGGCATGACAGTTTAATCTACTACATATCATTTGGTATCAGAGCCATGGCTACTCGAGACCAATTTAATGCAGAATTCCGTAATGAAGTTCATGACATTCTGAGGCGACATGAATCCAATATTGATGAAATTCATTCCACACTACAGACGGTTCTGACAGAACTACAAGCTTTTCGTACTTCACAAATTCATCCTCCTAACCCTTCAGATACAAACCCATTTGCTCCAACCGAACCATCTCACCAAAATCATCAACCTTTAACCCACCATTCCCAAACAACAACCACTACTTAACCGTAGCCAACATCATCTCAAATTATCATTTCCCAAGTTTAATGGAGAAGACCCTACTGGTTGGATTTACAAAGCAGAACAGTATTTCGATTTTAAAAGCATTGCTTCCGATCAATAAGTTCAACTGGCCTCATTCCATTTGGAAGGTATCGCCTTACAATGGCATCGATGGTTAACAAAATTTCGCGGACCTCTCACCTGGGAAAAATTCAGTAAGGCAGTACATCTTTGTTTCGGTCCCACGGATTATGAGGACCCTTCTGAAGCAAACCTCAACAGTGGTGACTTACCATGAGGCCTTCGAAAAACAATGTCATCGAGTAGATGGATTACCTGAAAATTTCCTCATTGGCTGTTTTATAGCCGGCCTCCGAGACGACATCCGATTGGATGTTAGGATCAAACAACGAAAAACCTTGGCTGACACTATTGGAGTGGCTCGTCTACTCGAGGAAAGGAACTCGCTATAAAGGAGAACATACCAGTCCATAAGAACCCCACCAGGTTCAACAACACAGAAGGGAACAACCAATCCATCTGCAGGTGTGTTAGGTCCATCATCAACCACCAAAGGTAACTCAAATTTTCCAAACAATCCTTTCATTGTAGTTCGTTGGATCACCAACCAGGAGGCAAGAGAACGCCGTGAAAAAGGGTTATGCTATTACTGTGACGAAAAATTCGTCCCCGGCCATCGCTGCGAACGTCCTCAGCTCTTCATGATAGAAGATTCAACCCAAACCAAACTACCAATAGAAGAAAATGAGCAGCTAGAAGCGGACTTACCTACCACCCTATCCGAAATTTCCTTTCATGCCATAGCAGGTACTGATCATCCAACTATTCGTGTTGTGGGTCAATTGCGAAATAAGGATGTTACCATTTTAATCGATGGAGGAAGTACTCACAATTTTATCGATCAATCTGTTGTTTCCAAGCTTCAGTTTACCGGTTTGTCGAGATAAAAGTTTCAGGTTATGGTGGCAAATGGAGAAAAGATCGAATGTGTAGGTCAATGCCAATCATTGACCACTAACCATCTAAGGACATCGAGTCACGGCCGATTACTACATTCTTCCAGTGGCTGCCTGTCAAATGGTTTTGGGAGTACAATGGCTTGAAACGCTTGGGCCAATTGAAATGGATTATAAACGCTTAACCATGACTTTTAAAGCTGATGGAGTTGCTCAGACTTTCCAAGGAGAAGGACGCTTGAGTTTCACTACCTTGTCTGACAAAGAATTTTAGAGTTTACAAGGTACTAGGCTTCCTTCTTTAAGTTATTCCAACTGGCAGTGATATTGACTTCAAGACATATCCACCAGACTTGAGCCAACTCCTGGCCAACTTCTCTCTAGTTTTTGCACCTCCTTCGGGATTGCCACCGAAGCGATCACATGACCATTAAATTGTCTTGCAACAGCAGGCGGAACTCGTGAGTGTGTGACCATATCGCTGCCCATATTATCAGAAGAGTGAGATTGAAAGAATGGTGAAGGAGCTACTCCAAACAGGGTTGATCAGACCAAGCAATAGCCCATTTTCCTCTCCAGTTCTATTGGTAAAGAAAGCAGATGGATCTTGGCGGTTTTGCGTAGATTATTGGGCACTCAACACCATTATTGTCAAGCATAAATATCCAGTCCCTATTATTGATGAGTTGCTAGATGAACTTCATGGGGCTAGATATTTCTCAAAACTACACTAACGGGCTGGGTATCATCAAATAAGGGTGAAAGAAGATGATATTCCAAAGATGGCATTCCGGACACACGAAGGGCATTACGAATTTGTAGTAATGCCGTTTGGACTCACTAATGCCCCAGCCACCCTTCAAAGCTTGAGGAATGACCTCTTCCGACCACATCTTCTCAGGTTCATTTTGATTTTCTTTGATGATATCTTGGTTTACTCTAAGTCATGGATGGATCATCTCTCACATTTGCATACTGTTTTGGAAATATTATCAGCTAACCAGCTGTTTATTAAGTTATCAAACTGTCAATTTGGAGTTTTTTCAGGTGGATTACCTGGACATGTCATTTCAGAAAAAGGGGTGGCTGTTGATCCTACCAAAATACAAGCTGTATTGGATTGGCCGACACCTACAACAGCCAAGGGCGTCTGTGGCTTCTTGGGCTTGGCAGGGTATTATCGAAGTTTATGCAACATTTTGGAGGCATAACTGCGCCCTTAACTAACCTGTTGAAGAAAGATAATTTCAATGGGACAAGAATGCAGAAGAGGCTTTTCAACAACTGAAGAAAGCGTTGACGTCGCCCCTTGTTTTATGCCTTCCTGATTTTTCCCAACCTTTACTGATCGAAAGTGATGCTAGCGGAATTGGAATCGGAGTTATATTATCGCAAAATGGCAGACCCGTTGCTTACTTCGTGAAGCTCTGAAAGGTTCTTCTTCAAGTTTGTCCACGTATGAAAAAGAGATGCTTGCTATTATAAAGTCAATCCGAAAATGGCGTCCATATCTATTGGGAAGACGATTCATTGTGAGAATCGATCAGAGGAGTCTCAAATATTTACTGGAGCAAAGAATCACTGCCCCTGCGCGGACTCGTTGGCTGCCCAAAATTCTTGGATATGACTATGTCATTGAGTATAAGAAGGGCTTAGAAAATCAAGGAGCTGATGCTTTATCAAGAATGGTGGAAATCAATTGTATGGCTATTTCTTTGCCAACAGCCGAGTGCTGGACTATTTTACAGAAGGAAGTGCAGCAAGATTCTTTCTACGCTCCCTAAGCAGCCAAAGACTTTCCATCGTTGAAGTTCCGAGATGGAGTTTGGTTCAAAAATAACTAGGTCTATTTGAATCCAACTTCTGCTCTGATTCCATTGATATTGAAAGATTGTCGTTCCTCTCCGATTGGGGGACACTTTGGTTTTCACAAGACTATGGCTCGAGTCAAGAGGACCTTCACTTGGAGTCACATGAGTTGGACAGTGAAACAATTTCTTAGGACCTGTGATATTTGTCAACGCTACAAAACTGATTGTATGAAGCCAACCAGGTTGTTGCAACTGCTGCCAATTCCAGATCGCATTTGGACAGATATATCCATGGATTTTGTGGAAGGATTACCATCTTCCAATGGTTACACGGTTATAATAGTGGTGGTGGATAGGCTGTCAAAGTATGCGCACTTCATCCCTCTCAAACATCCTTACACTGCCTTTACAGTAGCTAAGGCATTCATCTCCAATGTGGTTCGTCTACATGGTCTGCCTACTTCGATTGTGAGTGATCGTGACAAAGTTTTCATTAGTTCTTTTTGGCAATCTTTGTTCAAACTGCAGGACACCAAGCTACTTATGAGTTCAAGTATAGCCCACAAACCGATGGCCAAACTGAGGTGGTGAATCGAACTCTTGAACAGTACCTTCGCTGCTTCGCTGGAAACCACCCGTAAAAATGGATAGAATGGGCTCCATGGGCTGAATTCAACTATAATACGTCAGTCCACTCGGCTACCACAACATCACCCTTTGAAGCCGTTTATGGCATACCACCACCGAGCTTGGTAACATATGTTCCAGGTACCTCTCGTGTTCAAGCCGTTGATGATTTCCTTCGCGATCGGGACATAATCTTACATGACTTGCTCCAAAACCTATTACGTGCCCGCAATAGGATGAAAAGTCAAGCAGATTCCCATTGTCCTGAAGTCACGTTTGCTGTTGGGGACTATGTTTATTTGAACCTGCAACCATATCGACAAATGTCTGTGGCTTTAAGGGGCTCTTTAAAACTTTCGCCTCGATTTTTTGGACCATTTCCGATCACAGAGAAGATAGGGAATGTTGCTTATAGGCTGGCTTTACCTCCTAGTACACAGATTCATAATGTCTTCCACGTAAGCCTGCTGCGGAAGCATTTAGGTCCTGTACCTCCTACGTCGCCACAACTTCCACCGGTTTCTGAAGAATCTACTTTCCTTCCACAACCAGAAGTTACAGAAACCTACTTTCTTTCCACAACCAGAAGTTATTTTGGACCGACGCATCATACAACGGGATAAATATCGTCCTAAAACTGAAATCTTAGTCAAATGGGTTGGTGCTGCAATTGAGGATGCTACTTGGGAAAATCAGTGGCGATTCTCTCGTTCTTACCCGAACTTTCTCCTTGAGGACAAGGAGAATTTAAGAGGCGAGGAAATGATAGGTGTGACTCATGCAGACCATGCAGCTACTGATCTTGAAGTGGAACAGGGGACAAGCAGGAAGTAAATGTAGCAAGGGACAAGTGGAAGCATGTGGATGGATCGAGTTAGACTTAGTCAATGTTACCATTATTGAGTCATTTGTTTGTTTCCTTAAAATAAGCCATATGGCTGTTGTCTAGCTCATATTTCGGTCCACTTATCTTAAGATTGTTATGGTTGTTTCAGATGCTTAGGATTTAAGTTATTGGGGTATTTAAAGGACCCTGCACTGGAAATAAAGGCATGACAGTTTAATCACTCCAACTTTCTCTCTTAATTCCTTCTCTTCAACCTCCAAATTCTACATATCGCATTCATGTTTGTTTTGGGTGGTGGGGGGGTGTTTGATTTGATGTGCTCTGTGTTTGTTTTGGTTTTGGGTGGATATGCAGTGGTGGGTGGTGGTGGTGGTGGTTTGAAGCAGATAAGGTTCTCAAATGGACGACATCTAGAGCCAGGAAGATGTAGAAGGACAGATGGTAAAAAATGTAGGTGCTCTAGAGATGTTGCTCGGACCAAAAATATTGTGAGCGCCACTTGCATAGAGGCTGCCACCGTTCAAGAAAGCCTGTGGAACTTCCTCCCAAAAACAACATTAACAAGAAGACCCGCCTTGAATCCAATCCTCCTCCTCCAATTGTCACTCATGTGACTCAAACTTACAATCATGTCAAGTCCGTCGAAAAAGTTTCAACCTTTTGAGTCTCTTGAGCAGCAAAGGTCAGTTGGAGTTGAAGAAAATGTTAAATCAATGAACCCCTTTGATTATTCATTTATTATTTTTTGAAAATTTGTAGGTGCTTGGATTGAATGATGGAAGGAGAGCAATGACAGGCTGGTTCTGTTTTCACCAATCAAGATATGGTTGTTTCTCTTGAAAGTCAGCACCAGATAGAGACACCAATTAGAGGGTTTATTGATGCTTGGTCTAATGGAGTCTCAGACAACAACAACGACACAAACTCTGGTAGCATTTCCTCAAATGGGAACCTCTCAGTTTTCTCCACTCAGTCTATCAATGGGATGCACCACCACCAATGATGATGAGATGGGCTTGGGGGTGTCCCAAACTGGTCATCAAGACCATGAATATAGTAGAAGTAGTACTTCCAAGCTTCCGTTTTCAAGCTGGTTACCTCCTGCTACTTGGGTAGCTTCTACACCAGGATGACCACTAGCAGAGGCCTTAAGGCCAAGCACAGTAAATGGGGACTCTAGTAGCAGCCCTCAGGCCACTAAATTGTCTTCACCATCTGGGGTTCTGCAGAAAACACTTGCTGCTTCATCATGGTCTGATAACAGTGGCAGCAGCAGCCCCTCTCTTGGCAGTTCAAATGCTAATAACAAACCTGTAGAGCTTGCTTTGCTTTGGTTGAATCAAGGGAAATTAGCATCATCTACTCGATATAATATTGTGAGACTACTTGTGTTGTGTCTTTCAAGTTTATAAAGTTGTTGTTTTTGTTAGTTTGTGTATTAGCAACTATGTTCTTCTTGTTCATTGCAAACTAGTTTTTATGGATTTGTTCTTTTTAATGCGCACTAAAAGGGGATCTGTCTGAATCCTGAACTGGGATTTTAACCCATGGAAACACCAAACATGTATTTTGTGATTTGCAGACTTGTTATGCTCTTTTATATTTGGAGAGGACATATCTTTGGGATTATGTGTTTGTGGCCCTCTTTTGTCTGAAAAATAAAATATCTAGTTTGACCGATCAAAATTCAATCTCCCTGTATCTGTCTTCTCATTTTAACATCTCATTTGGTTTTCATTAAACAGTCATAATTGGGTATGACAACAGCGCGTATCGGGGTTGAATCGATTTTTCCCAAATCAAACCCGATTTTTTGATAGGATATCTCAATTTCCACTCCTGATTCAATTAGGTTACCACTTTTCATCCCAAATCCAGACCTGTTTAAGGTAGTCTTTTCAAACTCGATCAATTTTGATCTAATTTAAATTTTAATAAGTCATAAAATTTATATTAAAGGTAACTATACAAATAATAAATTAATATTAAAACTTAAAATAACTCAATATTTATTTAAATTTAACATCACATCTAAATAATATTAATATTAATATAAAACTCATAAAAAATATAAATTTATTAAGTACATAAACCAAAATAATAATAAGAAAGAATTGCACACCACCCTAAAGGTATGCCTAAAACTAAACGGAAACACATTTACTCTTTTATTATACCAAACCTCTATGTCATCAATTGATTTCCATCAACTTTAACAGCTAATTAGGATTTTTAGTCAAACGACCATTTTACTAGCAAATAAAACAAAAAATAATTAAAAAAAGAAAAATGTGGTGGAGTCTAAATTCAACCTCCATCTCGTAGATGGACAGTGAAGATTCAAATTAAGTAAAAATATTAAAAAAAAAAAAAAAACAAATTGATTGAAAAAATTTCCTATAAAAAGAAAAAAGATAATTTCATCCGGTTTGACTAGATGAAAGTCGATCATCAAACTCATACACCAGTTCATCTTCATCCTCTGTTCATTCACCATCTTTATCTCATTATCACTATCTTCTTTATTATCATCAACACAAAAAAACATATATATTATATTAAAGTCCTCCACTTATACATGTTCATCTTCTCCCCTTCTCTCTCATCCTCCTTGATTTCTCTCTTTTCTCTCTCTCTCCATTCTTCTTCTCTGATCTGTCTGTTCTTCCTTTGCTGATCTATCTCTTAATTTTTGTTTTGTTTTGTTTTGTTTTTGTTTTTGTTTTTGATGTTGGTGGGTTCCCGGATAATGTTCATTTGGGTTTGATTCGAAACCAAATAAACATTATCTGGGAGGTTCATTTTAGATGATGTTCATCTAGGTTCCAATCGAACCTAGATGAACATCATATAAGACGAATCTAGATGATGTTCATCTGGGTTCCAATCAAATCAGATGAACGTCACCTAAGTCCTGGGATGAACCCAAATGATGTTCATTTGGGTTTGATTCGAACTTAGATGAACATAATTTGGGTTCTTTCCAGATGATGTTCATCTAAGTTCCAATCGAACCTAGATGAAGAAATTTACCCTTAAGTCAAATTAGTTTGACTAATTTTGATAGAATGTGACTAATAGAGTAGGATGTTGTGTAATAAAGGGTAAAAAAATTTTGTTTTCTTCTTGGATCTAGTTCTTCTCATCATTTAGTTCATTTATTTATTTAAATAAACCTTTCTTTTAGTATAAAGTAATTAATTAATTTAAATAATATTCCTCTCATTCATTTAGATAATCCGGTATTTTTAATTTACAAATATATAGTTTAATTATTTAATAAAATTAATTATTAATATAATAAGATATCTTTATTTGTTAATATAATAAAATATTTTTATAATAGGTTTTTAATTTTTAATTTTATTTTTTATTGTTTTCAATTATTGCTATCACATGCATTTTCATGATTTAGAAACAAAACTCATCAGGATTTTAAAACAAAACCAAAATCATTGTTTTTATTTTAAAATTTTATTTTGAAGAAAATAAAAATGCATATAGGCAAATCCTAAGAGACGAGTGGAAATGAAAAGCAAGCACTTTTCATGAACAAGGAGAAGTTGCCTTTGAATACCAGGGGGAGAGGAATCCCTATTAGAGAGTCTTACATGTAAAACAAGAAAGATGAGACGAATCCCACACATACTTATAGCTCGATTAGGTTCAATGGAAGAAAGAAGTTTGAGGCAGGTGTTTGGAGTAGTGACGGTGTAAGATATGAGCGACCTCTACAGTACATTTATGTACTATAAATATGGGATAAATCAAATCCAACTTGGGTGCATGTTGTTGAACCCCATGGTGACGCGATTCAATTTCTCTTCTTCGATGTTTTTTTCTTCTGAAAGTTACAATTATTTTTTTCCTACTTGCGAATATTAATCATTTTTATTTATAAATATAAATAAATTTTAAATAATTATATTTTGTTAAAATATTATATATTTAATTTTGAATTTACTTGTCAAATTCCTTGCATTTTGTAAATACATAATTTAAAATATGGTTATTTTATATTAATTATTATTTTTTTTTTTTTTTATGGTGCGGGAAAGTGATTAAATTCAGAGAAAACTATTCATACTTTGTGTTTAGGACAAATGTGGGATTTGAACCTTGATTTTATTTAATTAAAAATGTTTTATCTAATTATATCCAATTCAATGGAATGGTACATCAAATAAGCAATAGTATTATATTCAATAATATTCAATACAATCTAGTGTTCCATAAATGATAGAAGTGAGAAAATGATGGCCCTAAAGAGAAGAAATTCTATAAATCCTCAAATGTTCTCATCCATCCTACATAAAGGAATTTGGCACACTATTTATTTCGTTTTTGTTTTTTTTTTTCTTTCCAGAACTTTAGGTTCATGAATTTCAAATATAGTTTTAAAATTTCAGGTCCAAAAATAATGATTATATCGAGTGCATTCATGTTTCAATTAAAATTGGTTTAAAACTTGAGGTTTTGACCATATTGAAACTTGTGTAGAATTTCTGGTTTTATCAGTTGAAATCCAAAACTATGGGTTTTGGTGAATTGAGATGTAGTTTTTTAAGTTTTGATTTCTATTTATAGCTTTAAGCTTTTCAGTTTTATGATTTTTGAGTTGCAATTTGCGATCTTCTGGTTGCAATACAATCAAATAATTTTTACTTTTACTCTTTTTTTGGCAACCCAAATAAATATTAAGAATAAAATTAAAATTATTAAGTAAGATAAATCAATTATTTTTTAGGGAAATAAAAATACTTTACAATTTCTTGAAACTCAGTTTCATATAACTCCTAGTCTCTCTAAGAACTTCATCTTTTATCACGTATTAAATTCTGATAATTTATTAACTACATTTTAGGCAAGCATCTTTCAAATCTGAAACTTGAAACAAACAATATTTAAAGACTAGTGCTGACAACATTTTTGTAATTGGAATAAACAATAATGTATCAACATTAACACAAAATTATAGAATAGAGAAAGTATAGCTCCAAAAGGAAATGGATTCTTCGTATATCAATTTCTATCATATATATTAAAATACAATAGTGAATAGTCTTTTATATAACCTTGTATATATGATTACACAAATACAATACTTGTGCTGACAAAGTGTTATGAAATAATTGGAATAAACAATAATATGACAATAGAAACACAAAATTATAGAATAGATAAAGCATAGCCCCAAAAGAAAAATGGATTCTTCATTCATCAATTTTTACCATTGTCTTAAAATATAATAGTAAAAGGTTTTTTATATAGTCTCAGAATATGATTATATAAATACAATATAATGACTAATAATATGAATCATGTTGTCGAGGCTAGCATGAAGATGAAGAGTTTGGAGTTATCTGTATGAATTAACCAACTTTCATTCTTAATATAAATAATGGATCGGAATTCCTAAAACCATGCATCGTTGTAGTTGACTTTAGAAGTATGCCACCTACGAAGCAAAATAGATTTTGTGTTGCATGATAACATCATTTATGGCTAGGGGCGGACACACCAACATCATTTATGGCTAGAGGTGGACA
The DNA here is from genome assembly GCA_021234005.1 of Nephelium lappaceum. Lineage (NCBI taxonomy): Eukaryota > Viridiplantae > Streptophyta > Magnoliopsida > Sapindales > Sapindaceae > Nephelium > Nephelium lappaceum. The sequence continues at coordinate 1,412,074 of CM037996.1, forward strand.
CACCATTGGCGCTCTTTTTATTTTTATTTTATTTTTAATTTTTAATTTTTTTATTCTCTCATAATAGTTGCTTTGTCCCTTATTTTTTTACTCTATTTTTTTTATCCCATTATCACAAATTGATCTTTAAATTTGAAACATTTTGACTTTACAAATTATTATATTCATTTCAAATTATTAATATTTTTTATCGTAAACTATATTATGCTTACACGAATTAGAAAACAAAACATATAGTGTTATTTAACTTAATAGGTCTTGATTTCATGATTATTGATGTGAATTATTTTTCTTTTACATAAACTGTTTTATATGATAAAATTCATAAATAAAATACTCATATGAATTATAATTGTTTTTATCTTTTACTTTTATTTTACTTTATTTTATTGTAAATCACATACAATTATTAGATAAAAGACTATAAATATAGCTTGATTAGTAACTTTAATAATAAATATATGTAGTTTGATTACATACATTTATTTGCAATATGAATAACAATGGTCATCATAAAGAAGACATATCCCTAAATTAAGTTTTTATTTATCTTTTTTAGAAATGTGAAATTTGAACTTTTCTCAATAAAAAAAATGGAGCTAGTGCATAATCAACTCACAATTGGTATGCTTTTGTTTTTATACTTGTATTAAGAATGTTATTTAAAGAAATTTTGTTTAGAATCTTGTAAGAGGTAAAACTATATATCCTCTACTGATTATGTATTTTAACTATTTTTATTTCATATAACGTCTTTCTAGCAATTGAAGAAAACATTATAAAGAAAATTTCATATATAAAAATGTTCCCCCTCACATGGATTTTTGGTTCGTCATTATGGCGTATGGTTTAGAGTTAGTGATTAATTTAATAACAATAAATGGCAATAGCTGATAGGTAGAAGCATATGTTATTACGAATGCAATGGAATATTTACCATAGTATATCATAACAAATATCACATTAAGAACGAAAATTATAAAAGAGATAAATATCATGATGCAACTATATATTCAATAGTGCTCGGAGTCCACTGGGGAGATTGTCCACAACAAAATAATAGCAGGAGGTCATCCATGTTTCAATGAGATAGAACCATAATTGTCGCCAGCAAGGATTTATATATAAAACAGCAACAATAGCTAAGAGAACAATTATATAATATGTCGTAAAACTTATATAAAAGATCTTCATGTCAAATAAATCATTCTCTTCACCATCATTAGTAGTATGCCTTGGCGTTGGTGATAGTGATTCAGTTGTGTCACAACTTATGTTTAATGGCAGTCCACAAAGAAAATGATTTCCTTCATAGCCATGATCTCCAAAAGTACTAAGTTGTGTACTCTCAGGGATTCTTCCGGACAAATTGTTGTTTGTAACACTGAAAAAACCCAAGTTATATAGTTCAACCAGTTGAAGAGGGATTTTCCCATTCAAGTTGTTGTAGGAAAGATCCAAACTTTCGATTTCTTTAAGCTTTCCAAATGTAGATGGTATTGGTCCTGTCAAGTTATTGTGGGACAAATTTAGCGTGTGGATCCTAGTAAGATTTCCAATTTGTTGAGGAATCAAACCTGTTAATTTATTGCATGAGAAATCAATTCCGGACATGTAGGTGAGAAGTTTGCCTTGGTAAAAGTAAGAATTGTTCTTTGTTGTAAACTCAACAATTTCTTCTTTTTTCATTGAAGGAATAGGTAAGGGAGGTCCATGGGGTTGAATAAAAACCAGAACACTTTTAAAAGCTAGATCGACAACATCATGATCATTATCACTATCACCAAGTGCAGTGACATCTAGGCAAGAAGGAATGGAGCCAGAAAGATTATTATGAGAAAGATCTACCAAACGTAACTGGTTCAACTAGCATAGTTGTGTTGGCACTTCACCTTCAAGATTATTATTACTCAAAACAAGGTAGGTAAGGTGAGAAAGTCTATCAATCCAAGTTGGTATGTTTCCCTTTAAATGGTTGTGTCCAAGATCTAAAGTCACCAAGGAAGATATATTATAGAAGGCCCATTTTAATTGCCCTTCTAACCTATTTTTAGACAAGTGAACTTGTGTGAGTGATGAAGAGTTGAAGCACGATGGTAAGATGCCAAATAGACTATTTTCTGCAAGGTTTAGAACTTGAAGCTTGTTTATTTGACAAAGTTCTGATGGGATTGGACCTTCAAAATGATTATTAGGCATTATAATATCTTCCAAACTCGACATATTCCCTAACCAACTTGGAATTCTACCTGAGAGATTGTTACTACTAAGATATAATCCTTCTAAATATAAGGCTTTAGACAAACTTTCCGGGATTTTTCCAGTAAAGTTATTACCATCCAATTGTAATCTATACAAGTACCTCAAGTTAAAATTGGTAGAAAATATCTGACCTTGAATAATATTGTTCGATAATACTAGGAGCGTTAAAATGGTACAACCATTGGCCAAATGATCAGGTATTCTGCCAGATAATTGATTAGACGATAAGTCCAAAATTTGCAATGACTTCATATCACCAATGGAAGAAGGAATGCTGCCATCAAAAGCATTTCTAGAAAGATTTAAACTCATCAAATTTGGTAGATATTGCCCTATTCCTCTTGGAATATGCCCATGTAAGGAATTGTTAGAAATATCAAATATTGTTAAATTTATGAGAGAATGATTTGGCAACTGAATGAGTCCTCCAAGTGAATTATTGGCTAGAACAAGATATTCTAACTTTGTGTTATTCTCTAACAGCCAATTTGGAAACTTGCCCCTCAAGTTGTTATGAGAGAGATCAACTTCTTTCAACTCATGTTGATAGTGGAGAAATTTAGGAAGTATGCCACCATCTCCACAACGGGACAACCGAATTGTATTCAGTTGGAATTTTGGAGTTGAAGAATGGGATTTAGTTTCTGCAAAGATTTTATTGTTCTCACCATAGAATCTCTTGAGTTCCGAGAGATTGAATAATGGATCAAGTGAAACTGGGATTTGGAAATAATTATCTGAGAGACTTAGTTCTTGGATGGATATCAAAACCTTAACTGCAGATGAGGAGATGTTTCCTTCAAATTGATTGGAAGAGACATCTAGCACTTGAAGCGAAGTCAAATTTGCAAAACAGGAAGGCAAGGTACCCGTCAACTTATTATTGCTCAGATCTAACTCTTGGAGATGTACAATCTCGCAGAGGCCTGGAGTACAACAAATTACTTCAAAATGTTAATAAAAATGAGCTATAGCTATAAATAAAATTATAATAAGTAATAAAATCTTTTCACTTTTTTTCTATCGTATGATAATGCTCTTATGACTTTGTTTTTAAAATATTAATAATTATAACATTTTTTAAAAAGGCAGTGCACTAGAATATTATATCATCTATAAAAAGGTCTACTTAGAATTTGTGAATACTCCATGTTCGAATACTTCAACTTCTTGAAATTAGGTAAATTTGTGAACATCAAAATAAAAATGAAACATCAAAATTTTTTAAAAGGTTGTTCATTAGAATATTGCATTGTCTATAAAAGGTCTAATTAGAATTTCTAATTAAAAAATAATTTTATTTTTTAAGAGAAGAAATTTTAACCTTGATTGGATAAAGGGCCTAGTAATCCACAACTGGATAACGATAAAGACTCAAGAGAAGTCATCTGTCCAATTTTTTGAAGAAAGCTAGTATCCAGACTGGTATAATCCATTTTCAAATGCTTCAAATTCTTGAAATTAGGTAAATCTATGAACATCAAAATAAAAATGAAACATCAAAATTTGAGCACAAACATATAAATTCGTTTGTTGGATCTTCATAACATTAAGCAATGAGAAATCTATGTACCTTGAAAACCTAAGGTGCCATTGAGCTGACATTCTCGCATTGACAAAACTCGGAGGGAAGTGAAAGCTGAAATGGTTTGAAGAAGGCTTGTATGTAGAGAAGAATAATCCAAGTACAACTCTTCCACGTTGGTCAAATTATGCAACGCTGATGAAAAAGAGAAAATCGATCTGAACATGCGTTCCCAAATTGGAAAAACAACTCAAGTGAAATTAAGAATTTTTCACCAACAGCAAAAGAAGTTTTCATCTGACATCTTGATCCTAGAAGATAATTGTTTTTCGATTTTAGTCAAATTTCAGTAGTTATACTTTTATTTGTCAAATTCTCTCATTTGGAAAATTACGAGGGAGAAATGCAAAGGAGTAGCACTTACCTTGAGTAGTCGTTGATTTATTAAAATTATTTCTGCTAAGATCAAGTTCCTTAATAAATGGGAATAAGCCCAACGACTGTAACAGGCTGGTTGCATCATGAGTGCTGATATTCCATAAAGAAAGGGTAATATTCGATTTCCTTAAACCAGTACTACCTGAAAGTGAAAACCACACATTTAAATATTGTTTCGAGTAAATGAACGAGGTTATAGGATATGGACAATACCACCCTTTTGTTTCATCATTACCTTTGGGTAAAATGAATTTGTCAATCTCATTGGAGCCCATGCTCAGAAACTCCAAATTCAAAGAGACTAATCCTGAAAAATGTTGAACAGAAATAATTGAATAAAAAGGGGAAGAAAATATGAGAAATTTTCTCTCGAACTGCCATTTTAATCAAAGTGATTAAATTTGGTAACCGATATGAGATTGAAAAGAAAGAGAAGAAGAAGAAAAGAGTGAAGCTTACCTAAAACATCAACAACTCCTTTCAATCCGACCTCATCTAAGTATAATTCTTTTAGTGATGAAAGAACACCCAAAGATGATAATATGCTGTTGTTTAACATATTGCCTTCTAAACTCAAAATCTCAAGGTTGTTCAATCTATCTAAACCTGTTATAGGAAATTAATTTGTTTCAAACTCAAATATTTAGTAAATCAAACTAATTATATACTTCCAAATTGTTCAAACCAATCAATTAAGGCCACATTTGGTAACTTTTGAAATGATCACTATTACTTATGCCCAATGACAGACCAAGAAAATTTGCTCAAAGAGGACACATGAACAAAATAATAAAAATATCAAAAATTAAAATCATATTAAACATATAATGTTTTTATATAAAATAAAGTTTGATAACATAATATAGTTGTTTAAAAAAAACATAATATAGTTTAAATAAAATGAAAACATACATTGTATTTAAGTAAAGCAAGTAGTCTTACGTTTAAAAATCCTAATGAAATCATCAAAATATATAAAAATTTTAAAAAAAATGAAAAAAAGAAAATAACATAAACTATCTAAAGTTATAATAAAGTAAAACTATAAAGTTAAAAAAATATATTTAAAAAATTGAATCATAACAATATATGGACAATTTTAATGCAATAACATAAATCTTAAAGTTTAAGTTTTAGGATCTATTGATAGGATGTATGTTAAATTTAAATTATTAAAAAAAAATCAATTAAAAAAAAAGTAATAAATTTAGTAGGTTAATATGATATTATAAGTGATAAGATATCAAATAAAGAGGAAGAAATACCATATAAAGAAGAAAAGAAAAAAAGTAATAAAAGTAATAAAAAAAGTTAATTATATTATAAGTAAGCAAATAATAAACAATTGAAAAAAAAAAATGGACAGCTCAGGACAAAACAAAACAGGAAGAACATCAATGCAAATTAATAATTCCAAAGTCAGAACATGGCAAATCTTAAGATTTGGTAAGTGATTACACCGTATCTTTCCAAGTCTTCGTCCGAACCTCACACACGCAGTTTTTGTCATTGTTTATGAAAAAAAAAAAAAAAAAAACAAAAGCGAAAGAGAAAGACAGCAATTGTGAGATTCGAACTGAGACTGGCAAGGATAGAAAAGGACGCCTCAAACGACGAGTAACAAGCACCATTCACAGACACTAATTACTGCCTAAAATATATAATATTTGTTTATGTATTTAAATTTTTAATAACGAATATCATAAACTTAATAATTTTTCATAAAATTTCAGGGGAACACCTAACCCCCCTGGCCCAAAGTTAGGTCCGCCCCTGCTTGTGCCTACAAAATAATCTATTGTAAAGTTAATGAGGCTAGTGTTTGCTTAATTCTTTTGTATAAATCTCAAAAGCAATATGGATACATTTGATAAATTTTATGATTGATGTTAATTTATAAAATGTATAAAATAGACATAAAAATAAAATATTTTAATTTATTTTTGGTGTAAATATAATGATATATAATTAAAATTGGGATATAAATGTATTTTTATTGAAATTAATGAGGATGATTTAGACATTTAAAAGATTAATTAAAGGGTGCAGACATTACCACCCACAAATATGATTTCCACACCCAAATTATTAATACACCCATTCATTAAGTTTAAAAATCTAAATATGAGTATAAGCACCCAAAAATATGTCAATAATAACCCTATACAAACAAAATTAATTTAATTCCTTCAAAAGAAACTTTCCTAATATAAACCAAATTAATTATATGCCTTTAAAATAAAGTTTCCTAAATAGACAAAATTAATTGAATTATTTCAACACATACTTTCTATCTTTAGTATTTGTCTTTATTTCTGTCCAACAAAATTCTTAACCCTAACCTTGACTTTACAAGAAAAAGAAGAAGCACCTATAGTTGAAGATTAAAATCACCAAAGTTGCCACCAAGAATAAGACTATACTTTGTGTTTATGTTAGCTTTTACTTTCTAAATGAATGAAAAATAAAAATTTGAAAAAAAAAATAATGTTTTGTAATTTAAAAGATTTAAAGAGTCATTCGATATATTCAAAGATTCATATATATATATATTTTCTAGATTTTTTTTTAGAAACATTTGTGGAATTTTGTTTGCTTTATTTTTAACTAAGAAAGGAAAAAGAAAATTATTTCAAATTTTAAAAGTATATATGTGTGTGTGTGTGTGTGTGTGTGTGTTACTAATTTGTGTTTGTTTGGGGATGAAATTAGCATCATCAAATTAAAATGGACCCAAACCATAAAGTCCATTAATTTATAAAGTAATCCCAGGGTAGCTTGGGGTATAAGTTGTAAGCCCTCTATTGTAATTTTACGGATTTCCTTGGAAATAGTCCCTAAATAATTATTAGAGACCCTAAATAGTCAACGAAAGCGTTTAAGGTTATAGGGAACCCATAGAGATCGATTTAAACTCGATTGGAGATTAGACGGAATGATAAAATGGTAAACGAAATCGAGTAACTATTTAAGGTGACAAGGGACTACATTGAAGATAAGATTTAATAATTGTGGTTAAAGTAAAGTTAAGTTAAAAGCTAAGGTTGAGAATGAAATTTTCTCAGGACATAACCGAAATTATTGAAATTAATTGTGGAGGAAAATATGAAGCCAAAAAGTTGTTTTAAATCACAAAATAAAGAAGAAGAGAGTTGTCACAAACCGAGGAAAGAAGAATGAGAGAAAGAAGAAGAAGAAGAAGAGGAAGTCAGCGACGCCGACCGAGCAACTCCGACTAGTCAACACGACACCAAGCTCGCTGACCACCAGCCGCAACCTCGCCACAAACCAAGCAGACCCAAAGCAAACCAGACCTGTCGCTGCACGCAAACCAAATCCGATCGGAGCAGAACTGGCGACGGCGAGCTGCCATCACGACCACCACGAAGACCCAACGCGAAAACCAGCTAATCCACGCCACTTCTAGCTGCAACCGATGCCATTTTTCAGCTCGAAACCAGTGTAATACGAGACTGAACGGAACCGAAATAGAGGCGGCAAATTAGAGAAGAAGAAGAGAGATCTGATAGAGGAATGAAGAGCTCGCGTGGAGGAGAAGAAGGAGGAGGAAGTCAGCCCAAAACCCATCCATTTTCGCCACCAAAACAGCCCCAAATCGAGCTCAACGCGAAAAGGAAGAGGATGATTTCGTGAGGAAGAAAAAAAAAAAAGGTAAGTGTTCAAGTTTTTGGAAGTGTTTTTGTTGAAGATTTTATTGATGATTGAGTTGATTTCGAAGTAGATTTTATTACGATTTATTGTTGGTTGGTTTTGAGTAAAAATGAGTTGAAAAATAAGTGGATTGATGTTTATTGGGAGCTTAGGAAACTAAGAAAATATCAAAAATTTAAAGAGAAATCGAATCGCACGTTAAACTAGTTTGAAAGGCGATTCCGTAAATTGACCCTTATGGCGTCCGTTGAGTGTTCTGATGACTCTAACGAGTTTAATTTGATGTGTTGAAGTTATTAAAAGTGAAAGATTAAAATTAGAAATCCAAAACCAAGAAAATGCCCGAAAATTAGTAACGTAAACAACATGTTTTTAGCTTAAAACACTTACCCGATGCTCGTTTCTTTCCGTACCGACGCTTGGACCGACTAGATGACGAGTTGTGAAGGTGTTGGGAGCAAAAACGGAGGAAAGAAAACCACCCGATTGGGCTAGGGAATAGGTTCGGCCAAAAGGGGTCGAAATCGGATAATTTTCGTTTCGAACCTCCGAACGCGATTCCGTTAGTGCCAGAACGTCCCTAAGTGATAGTAAATAGGTTCCAGATGAAGAAAACTGAGCTCGGAACCTTAGAATCGATAAAGGAATGAAAAATGGAGGGTTGCACGTAAAAAGGGTCACTTAGAGGCAATTATGTAATTTTAGTTATTTAGAGTTTCCGAAAGTTGACGCGAACGTAAATTCAGTATATATATGTTGTGTAGGTGACGAGCAAGCCGGTGGAGCAAGGGAAAAACGATAGGGAGCGTTTTAAAGCCTTCCGGAGAGCTATTCGGAAGTGATAGTTAGTTAAGGTGAGTGTCAAAATGATTTTTAATGAGTTTTGTATTGATTTGATTTATGAATGAATGTTTCATGCATGTTTGAATGTTTTGGTAAAATCGAAATATGATTTAAATGATAAGTTGCATAGTAATGGATAATATAGTATTTCTATTTTCGTTAAAATAATGATTTTTCGTTTTGAATTGTATATAAAATGGATTTTAGTTTTAAAAATGTGAAAAAATAAAACATATAGCTTACCCAAAGAGTATCAGAATAAGACCGATCTAGGTTGAGTACCCGAAGTGTGCATTGGTAGAGTTAGTAGTGTCGATACGTCACTAACTATATTAACCGCAGGAGATACCCGCAATTAGTCGTGTCGGTCAGATGTCTGAGAGATTAGTCCAATGCACATAGAAGGTATATTATCAACTAGCTTATACCCGAGCGAGACAGAGTTTCGCTCTGTAGCGATGCAGTATTTCGCTACTTGAACCAGATAGAGAGCGATTCAGGATCCCGCTCTATACTAGGGTGCCATGTGGCACTGGTCACTAGAGATTGGCGGGAGTCGGATTAGTTGGTAGAACACCTACGAGCGGAGTCGGACCATTTTCGGTTTTATAATAATGAAAATGGCTAGTTGGCAGGACAACTATGAGCAGAGTCGAACCAGTTCGTTTCATAAAAAGAAAAGGGTTTTAAAATAAAAACCCCGCAACTATAGTAGATCCGCTTATGAAATTGAAAATCGTGCAACATGGGTTTTATAATATTAATGTATGAAACTAAATTTAGAATAAATGAATTTGATTTGAATTATTAAAACTGTTTTAGGTAGACTTTTATAAAAATATAGTTTTAAATATGTTATATGACACTCATTGGGCTTCCAAAGCTCATTAAACGTTTTCTGTATTTTTTAAATAAAACTCCGCAGGCATAGGTACTATAGCTACGGATTACCCCGAGAAGATATCAGACAGCCGCAGCGATAATGCACATATGATTACCTACTCTTATTTTTGTTCAATTTTAAAAAATGTTATATATATTTTATTATCTTTACATGATTTTGTAGATATCATTTTGTGGATTTAATTTGTGTTTTTAGAGTAAATTGATGCATGACATATGTTTTTGTTGATAATGAGTTTATAATTTGAAAATGTGAAATTGTAGTTGTGGTTGTGTTGAAAAATGAGAGCCTAAGACTCTATAGTTTGGGAAATTGATTTGTGATATTTTAGAAGTGTTAAATTTTATAATCTGTAGGGTGGCAAAATCCGAAAAATAAACGGGATGTTGCCCAAATTTTTATAAAATGTTTTGCAAAGATTTGAAATAAAAACAAAAAATTGCCTCGCATTTCCGCTGTTTTCGAAAATGTTTCAGAAAGAACACGGCTTAGCTTTGCGGGGATCCTTTAGTTGAGCGCAATGACTAGCTGAAGGGTCACCGTAGGGTGCCGGCAGATCGTCTAGGGAAAGAGGTCTATCATAAGTCCAAGATCGGCTCATAGGACAAGCCCAAGGTCCGCCCGTAGGAGAAGCCCAAAGGGGGAGCTCGAGGAAGAAGCCCATAAGAGTAACCCAAAGTAGAAGCCTAAGGTCAGTCTATAGGGAAAGCCCAAAGATGAAGCTTAAGGGATAAGTCCAAGGTCAGTCTGTAGAAGAAGCCTAAAAGGGGAGCCCAAGAGACGGGCCGAAAAAGGCATAATGGCTTCTAACCCAATCACCTTAGGAAAAGGTATGTGAATGACCAAAATACCTTGACAAGAGGCGAGAAGACAAACTAGAGGGAAACTCTATCTTGAAATTCAATTAAGTTTCCATGTCATTTGATGGCCCTTACATTGTTAGAAAGGTAGGGAGTTCAGCTTTGATAACAACCCTAGGTGAAATAGATGTCTAGGGATGACAGGCCTTAAATTGCAAAGGAAAAATGAAGGGCCCAGAATTGGCCACATGACCTTATGTCAGAGTCGATGAATGAGAGAACGCTATATGTCCCTGTATTAGAATGGGCATAAAGAAGCATGAAACGAGGAAAAGCATGAAAGAGACAAGACAAATTAGGCCGTTGTGGAAAAAGGAAGAACCCAAGATTAGCCACGTGGCTTTGTGTCAGAACGAACAAATGATGATCAACCACATGGCCCTATGTCAGAAGGGACATAAAAGACATAAGGGATAGCAAAGGGAGTTGAACACTAGCTAAGGAGAACGTGAAAAGACAATGCACGCTAGAGGAAAAAGGGACAAGACTAGAGAAAGTCTTGACCAGCGAGAAGATAAGACATGGAAGCACCAAGACCAAGCAAGGAGACTATATATAAAAAAACATTATTCCATCACAAAGAGGACATCTGGTCTAACTACCTTAGAAAACCCGAAAATCTCTTCTAAGGGTTTCTTATTAGAAATTCAAGGGATCTCAACCTCGGTAACTGACATTTTAATTAGAGTAATTAAATTTGATAACCAATATGAGATCAAAAAGAGAGTGAAGAAGAAGAGAGTGAAGCTTACTTGAAACATCAACAATTCCTTTCAGTTTATTATCATATAGAGATAATTGGTTAAGTTGTGAAAGAACAACTAGAGATGATGATATGTTGTTGTTTAACATAGTAGCTCCTAAATCTAAAGAGTCTAGGTTGCTCAATCTGTCTAAACCTATTATAGGAATTCAAACTCTATTATTTAGTAAATGAAGCTAATTATATACTTTCAACTATTCCGCAAACCAATCATGAAGGGCTGGTTTGGTATTGTTTTAGGTTTTAAAATAATCACTATTAATTGTGCTGTGATAAAGAAATAATATGTTGTAAATTAATTAATTAGGCTAGCATTTCGATAATTCTTCTACATAAATCTCAAAAGTAGTATGAATATGTTCAGTAAATTTTATGTTGATTGATGTGAATTTATAAAATGTGCAAAATAGACATAAAATAATATATTTTAATTTATTTTTGGTATGAATATAATTATATATAATTCATGTTGGGATATAAGTGTCTTTTTATTAGAATTAATGAGGATGATGTAGACATTTCATTACATCCCACAACAAATTATTTTATGACCACTTTATAAAAGTAACATTCCACTTGCTTTTCAAAATTGTTGTCAAATCTACTTAAATTATTAAATAATCATTTTTGAAAGTTTTACCAAACACTTTAATAGTAAGATTTTAATTTCTCAAAAGCAGTATCAAACGAGACCTAAATCAAATATTTTTTAAATCACTTTTTATTTTTATTGTATCATAATTTTTTGTATTTTCAATAAAAGATTAGATTCCTTTTAATTTTTTAGCTTTTTTAATAACATTTTCTAATTTGTTGTTTCTTAAAAGAATTTTTTATTATTCAAATTTTAAAATACTGACACAATGCTTCATCAACGAAGCCTATGTAAATTGACAACTATAAAATGACGCATGGCTTCCAAAATCATGATACGTGTACCTGCATATGAACTATGTGTCAAAAGACAACTTTACTTCTTTTGATGTTTTGTCTAACTAATGTCTCATAGTTAATTGGACTAAATCGATATATTTCTTGATACACTGGGGATCATACATTGATTTTCGCCATTTATTGGTAAAAATAATAATTTCTAAAGATTTATGGACTAACTGAAATTGTTCCTTTCTCACACTTTTTAAAAAAATTTTAGTTTTAATATGTCATATTTCCTAATTATAGATATTTTGTTTAAATTAATTTACCTTCCTTTAAAATTTCAATTTTCCAACTAAATATACTAGAAATATGGATTGTGAGTAATTTAAGGAATATTTTGAAGGGCATGGATTTAGCGTTGATCTAATATATGCATATGGTACAACGTGTGAGAAGAAAAAAAAAATTGTGTTTTAAAGTGAGGGAGAAGAAATATAAAAAAAGAAAAAAAAAATCATATCCTATTATATGATGTTAAAATAACAAGAAGCCACAAAAGAAAAATACATAACGTACAAAGGCTATTAGAACTCATGATGTCCAAATTCTAGAAGTTTGAATGAGCGTATGAAGCCACAAAATAAAGTGTTTGATTCAAAGATTTTTAGTCATTGAAGTTAAGATCCAATTCTGTCAAGCTAAATAAAATATAAAGTTTTATTCATCAATCAATCTAATTACCATAAATGAGATGGTTGTTTGTTGCAAAGAGATCAAGAAAGTTCACCTTTTAGATCAGTGATTCTATTAGAGCGTAGATTTAACTCTTTTAATCATGAAAGATCACCTAGACCTGTAACATAAATGAAGTGATTAATAAACTTATATGGAAGATCAGTGATTCCATTATAATTAAATATTGAGGACCTAAATTTAGATTTAATAACAAATCTAAATCTAGAATTGAATAAAAGAATTACCCAACCCTAACTTAAACTAATTCAGAGTGAATTCTAAGAAAAACTGAAATAATCGAGAATCAACTTAACAAAATAAATTGAACGTAACTCAATCAATCCTTAGTAAAATTACCCAAAAAAGCCCAAAAAAATCCCAGCTAATGTGTCTCACAACTTGAAAGCTTTTATTAATAATTCTCAATCACAATTTATACTGAATTATGAAAATCAGTTGACTATTTATAGCCACAAGATTCTAATTTTCTAAGATTTATCTAATTGATAATTCTAACCTTATATATCCAATATTATCCAAAGATATAACTAATCCTAATTATATAATTGATAATTCTATTCCTATTTATCACAAGAATTAAATAAAGATAATTTCAATAAAAATAAGAAAAAAAATCTTAAAAACTCTTAAAATAAAAAATAATCTCAGTTAATCTTAACTTTTAAAAATATTAACTAAGAAAATAAAAAATAAAAATCAACCCACTTCTGGGTTCAAACACAGATTCCAACCCAGATGAAGGATCTTGGTTTGTTTTCACAATTAGAAAACAAAAACAACAAAAATCATTAATCAAACAACAAATAACTATATCATAACAACCACCAGCAGCATCACCACCCTAACAACCACCACCATCCAAGACAACCAAAAACAAAAAACCAAAAACAACAAAAAAAAAAAATCAAAAACAACCACTAGCATCACCACCATGACAACAACAGAAATCGTTACAAAAATAAAAAACCAACCACACTTCTCCTTCTTCAACTCTCACCCAATCCTACCAGTATCATGGTTCGAACAGCTAAAAATTTTGAAAAAAAGAAAAAAACTAAATGAAATTAAAAACTAAAAAAAAGTTCATGGTTCGAATCACCAACATCACCCAATCCCAACACTAGCATTGACGAATCACCCACTTCCACCACCAGCATTGAATCACCCAGTCCCTCCCACCACCAGCATCGACGAATCATCACCGAACAACTTCGATTGAGAGTGATTTTCTGGTTCGAATCATCCACCGTTTTTTGGTTCGTTCCAACTGAGAGTGAATCATCCACGAACAGCTTTGAATCATCCACGATTTTCTGGTTCAGACTGAGAGCGAACAGCTTCGAACCCAGATGACGGTTCTGGGTCTTCGAACCCAGATGACGTCCGGGTTTGAAGTTGTTCGGCAATGGATGTTTGATGGTGATGTTGTGGTGGGTTTGGTCGGAGACAGAGCCATCGCGGGTTTGGTCGGAGATGGAGCGGCGGATTTGGTCAGTTGTGAGAAAGAGAGTGGATGAAGAAGAGGGAGTTGTTGATAGGGAGAGAAGAAGGGAGGGGGGGCAGAGTCCATGAAGGCGTTGCTGTTGCGTGCTGGTCGAAGTCGAGAGAGGCGGAGTAGAGAGAGAGGAAAAGGAGTGGCGGAGAGGGTGGACGTAGCGGCGGAGATGGAAGAATGAAGAGGAGAGAGGAGGCGGGACCTGCGGCGGCAGACGAGGGGGAGAGAAGGGAGTGAAGAGGTGGGGACTCGATAGAGGCCTTCTAGGAGGAGGTCATGGGGAGAGAAGAGATGTGGGTCGTTGGATTTGGATATGGATGGTGATTTTGGTGTTGTTGTCAGGGACAACCATCAAACGACACGTGGCACATTCAATTTTTTTTTTCTATTCTTTTAATTAACAAATTAAATTTGATGTTTGAGCTGGAATGCTCAACCCTAATTACCTTTTTACCCTCAAAATTAGTTAATCTATTAGTTTATTGACGAAATTACTATATTATATAACGGTTGAACCGTTTTACCTATTATTTTCAATACTATGAGTGGTTTGATATTATTTTCAAATCTATGGGATAAAATGATAGTAATCTTAAAAGTAATCCTAAATATGATAAATCTAAACTAATAAAAAATTCAATATTAATAAAAATCCTAGATTAAGTGAAACTCCAACTACGAATGATTGGATAGGTTCTCAACATTAAGATATAAACTTCCGAAGGAGAAACGATCCAAACCTCATAATATATAAGAAACTAAGAAAGGATAAGTGGTTTGTTTGATAATTTGTTCAAATTAATAATCAAAATAAATGAGATGCCTTTTGAAGTATGTTTTCCATGAATAAAGTTAAGTTAAACTGAATTTGTTTATTATTTTTAATATTTATTGTTTAATATGATCTTATGATAAATAAACGCTCATTTAACTTGACAATATTTCATATATTTGAATAAGTGCACCACATAGATAGTTAAAAATAATATAAAATTTCAGTCAATCACTAATGCATAACAATATAGAAAGTTAAATTTTACGGTTTTCACCGTAATTTAAACCCACTTAACACATAAAATAGTTTAATTGTTGAAAATTCTTGTACATTTACTAGCCGAACAAGGTCTTTAATATTAAAAGAACAAACTCTTCTTTTATGGAGGTGGGTAGCCTCTTCTTAGAGATGGAGATATTATTACTTTAAAATTATTTAATAAAGTTTACTATTAAAAATATTTCAACAGAAATTGGTTCTATACAAAAAATTATTTGTGCTATAATTTGTTTGAAATGAAATACTAGAAATATATTTTAATATATAGTTGAATTTATTTTTTTATTATAATTAATTCATGAGTTGCTATGTGCCTATTTATTCTATTTTTCTTTTGTAGATAGATTAGTTGAAATGATAAATGTATGAACTAAATTAGTACATTATGAAAGATATGTCTTAACTTCTCTATACACAAGTCTTCTTTTTATCCATAAAAAAAAAGTAAAATTATAAATTTATAACATTGGATTTTGTTTTTTACTTTCATATTTATGATTTGTTTTTCCAAAGAAAATATCATATTAAGTTTTATAGTAATGCCGTGCTTTAAAAACATTTCCAATCAGAAACATTAATTGCTATTCAAACTTTTAGGTTCCTATTTTCCAAAATTTGTTCAAAATGATTACCGTACATTCAGTAATATCAACAAATTGCATGAATTAAAAATGAAATCAAATAATATTTTTATGCCACTACACCCAGGAAATATGACTTTTTCCATCTCATTAAACTCCAAATTAAGCTTGCAAATCGTTACAACTTACAAGAGAAGCAATTCAAACATAATTAATGAAAAAACTCACAAGAAAAATAAAAGAAATTAATTTTTATCAACTAGGAATTTATTTTCAAAGCTTTTAGTATGATGAAAGCAGCCATAATTCAACTGTGTTTAGATTGATTATATTATTGAATTTGTTTCGGTTAATCGTCATTAGAGAGATCAAAGAGCTTTGTTATTCTAGAGAATGAGAAAATAATAAATCTAACTCACCTTGAAAATTAATTGTTCCATTCAATCGATTATCAGTAAGATTTAAATATTTTAAAGATGAAAGAGCACTTAGAGATGATAAGATGTCATTGTTGAACTTGTTGAATGATAAATCCATATACTCCAAGTTGTTCAATCTTGATAGCTTGTCCAAGCCTGTAACATATATGAAAAGTAAATTCTTCCATTAACATTTTTCAAAGCTATCAATAGAACGAATGAAATTCAATATTGAAGTGACATTATTGTAAAATATGGTTCAAAATCTTCTAAATTTATATAGAAACTTGAGAGATGAATATTAATTTGCTGATTATTTATCATGAAGTATTCAAAGAAAAATAAATTTCATCCCAAAAGAATGTTGTAGTATTTACAAAGAAGGGAAATAGGAGATTACCTCTATTATCAACAAAACCAGTTACAAAATTCCAACCTAAGTCAAACCACTCTAGTTCTTGGAAGACAGAAAACAAAGAAGTATTTAGATACCATTCTCTCGAATTCGGATCCCTTGTAGAGAAAAGATTGAGTACGACCACTCTACCGGTACTTTTGTTGCACTCAACGCTTTCCCATTGACAACAGTTTGAATTATGCTCTCCCTCTACCCAATCTTGAAGAGTGTAAGGACTATCGAAGAAATGCTTAAGTTGCAAAAGAGCAACTCTTTCTTCATCCCAACACCCATATTCACTCAAACACCCCTCTAATGACACAAAAATCAATAGCACTCCCCAAACCCACACCCACTTAGAACCCATCTTAATGCACTCAACAACTTGTAGCTGATTGCAAGAGAATTAGGCTTAGACCTATTATACAATCACTTTGTTTTGTCATTATCTTGGAAGTCTTTCCAAACAACTTTTTTTTTAATACTAATTCGCATTTTCATTTCTGATGGCTATGAGACCCACCTTTTATTTTTCTGGTCAGAGACTTGAAGCTGATTGAAGATATGGCTAATTAGTAACTAATTTCTTTCATAAAGATCAAACATTTACTAATATAATACATATATTTATATTAGTAAATATAATATGTGGAAATTGCAAGAAATAGCCATCCGAAAACTGCAGAGAAGATGTGTGGTAAATATAATATGTGGTTAGAGACACAAGCGACTAAGTCCAACTGTGAAGTTGGACCTTGACATGAGCCACTAGCATGCAGTAGGGACACCAAAGGCTCTCACTCTCAGGGGGTATTATCATATGAATATTATTTTGAATAGATATGTAAATACAATATTATTTATAAGATTCTACACCTCTTTTAAAGGAGGATTTTGTTTTTATAACTTTAAAAACTAATGTATAATCCCACACAAACAGTACATAGAAATCCCACACATGATCTACGGTACCCAACACTCCCTTCGTTTTTCATTCTTTAAATTAATTAATAGATTGAATTCATCATCAATCTCGATTTTCAGTTTTGTTATTAGCATTAACCCATTTTAGCAGACATTTGAGCAGTGACGGACCCACTATAGGACAAAGTGGGGCCCATGCCCCCCTTACAATTCAAGATGAAATTCTAATTTTATATTATTTGTATTTGTTTTTAATTATTTCTAATTCTAATTATATCTTATTTTCCTTTTTATTATTTTTCTTGTGCCTATTTTATCTCCTGCTCTCTTATTCTGCTATTATACTTTTCTTTCATAATTAATATATATATATATATATATTTTTATTAGTTTCCTTATACCTACTGTCCCATACTCCCAGTCAGCTATTCTTCGCTTGTTGCTCATCTTATATTTTGTAATTAATAATTTCTTTTTATTATTATTTTTCTTTTACTTATTATCTTCTACTCCTACTCGGCTTTGGATTGAACCAAAAAAACAAAAAAAATTTCTTGTCTTTTCATATTTTTGCAGGTTAGTATATTATATTCTATTTTTTTTTTATTAGTAATAATTTAAGTTTGACTTATATCCAGTAAATCTTTATATCTCAAAATTTAAGTTATTTATCAAAATTGTCCATTTTATTATCGTAATTCAACCTTTTCAGGTGTATTTTTTTTTTCTTTTATGTTATAGTTTTATTCAACACAATGTTTCAGAGGATTTTTAATTATTTGCTATGGTTGGTATTCCTCTTAATATATATATATATATATATATATAGTACACTAACTTCATAGATGATTGGTAATGGGCAGTAAATTAATCTTATTTAGTATTATATATATATATATTTTTTACACTAATTACTTATTACAACTTCTACCGTTAAAAGAATATTTTTTGCTATGAATATTGTGAAGACTGAATTATGTAATTGAATGGAAGATAAGTGTTTAAATGTTAATATGTGAAGAAATATATTTTTAACACAATTAATAGAGAAGTCATCATGAAATGATTTCGAGATATAAACCTTATAAAGGAAAATTATAACTTTACCTAGTTTTTGTTGTTTTTCCTTTTATGTTGTTTTTTTTTTTTTTTAATTTTAATGATTCTGCTAGAATTTTAAGCTCAAGATTACTTGATATGACTAAGTATGTTGTTTGCATCATTTTATATAAACTTTATCATGTCGTCGAACTTTGTTTTATATAGAATAAATTTATATTTAGTATGATCTTAATTTTCGATATTTTTATTACATTATTGAAGTGCCTTTTATTTAAAAGTTTTCTAGGTTCGCAATTGCATTTGAGTAATAAAATTAAAGATGTTAGAAAGTTTAAACTTTAAAAATAAAGGAAGGTTAAAATACTTAAAGAATACACTGAAAACCACTAAAGAGATATAAAATTAAAAATCTTGTGAAAGAATTTTCTCCAATGAATCATATTTTATCGTTTCTACTCTACGTAAATACAACTTATCACTAAACATCTCTCTTCAAGTCTTAAAGTATGCATTAATGATGTGAACATTCATGATGAACCTATAAATTTTGAATATTAGATGATTTTTTTTTCATTAATCTTTTGATAATCTAGTGATACATTAATATAAAAAATAGTGGTTGACCAAAATTGTTTCATTTTTCATCTTTTATACATCACTCAAATTTAAATTTCTCTCATAAAGAGATTAGTACAAACAAAATATCAACAGAGAATTCTTGCTCACTTATTCAACCGTGAAATGATGGAAACATGACAAAGATATTCGCAATATTAGATACAAATTCATGTGATGAGTAGGCTACAATCATTATAAAGTATATATCAACTTTTAATATATAAAATCAAATTAGTAGCTGGATAGGCACGTTTAATTAAGAGATGAACCAATTGTTTGATGCGTCATTTTTGAAGGAAAAAAATGTACAATATATTATCTCTATTCTTTTCTATTTCTTTTGGGCAAATAATTCTGTTTTTTTTTTTTTTTTGAACCGCAATTAGGGTAAATTTGGGTTGACGCCAATTTCAAGTCTTCTCCAAGTGTCTATAAGGAAAGCTTAAATGAAGTATCATTCGAATATTACAGTGTGGTAGAGTAAAAAACGCTGCTTCTTTTAATTTTGTGAAAGTGATTTATAACTTGGATTTTTTTTTTCTCATTAATTTTCCACCACACCTTACATGTATAATCCATTGTCACATATAATTCTATGTTGATTGTAGTGATACAAGTGAAGAGACTACTACGTGTATGTTCAACGGTGACCATTTATTACGGAAGTCGTCTTCCTAGGCTCCTAGCATTTGAAACTACGCACTAACTTTCAAAAAGTTTTGATGAAATTTCATACTGACTTGTCACTAGAATAATAGAAATGACACGTTATTGTAAATTTATGAAAGTGATTGATTTTCTCTTTCCCAATTTTGCAACGTATATGCTTCAAATAATATCAAATCAGTAGACACCGTCACATAATTAAGAGCTGAATTATTTCTTTTCCTTTTGTTTTGGGCAACAATTTGTTTTTGAACTCTACTAAATCACCATTAAATTGAGGCAGTTTTTGGATTGACGGGCAATTCAAAGTCTTCTCCCATAATTGGAAAAGATTAGCTTTAAAGAAGTTTTGTAAGGGCAATTCGGACAAGTGTGGGATTGACTAATGGATAGAAGACTTGGAAAGTCGTGTTATTTCAATTTCAAAAAAGTTGCGTACTAATTGTATGGTGTCTAGGCCTCATTATTTTTAGGGATAAATCTAATTATCCCCCTGTAGTTTAATATAATAGTCAAAAAACCCTCTACCTTAAAAAAATCGCTACAGATCCCCTTCTAGTTTATAAAAATAATAAAAAAAAACCCCTCTTATTTATTAAAATGGTCAAAATACCCCTTATCGTGAACTTGGACGTTAAGAATCAATATTTGATCGTTAACTAGAAAGAGTAAAACTGTCAATTCAATATAAAATAGATTATATTTTTTTAAAATAATTAAAAATATAAAAATAAGAAATAAAAAAATATAAATTTATTAATAATTTTTAAAAAAATTATGTCCACTGTCCATCTTGATGGACGGTGGACATAATTAAAAAAAATAAAAAATAAAAAAGGAGCAGCTCTCTCCTTCTCTCTCTCCCTCTCTCTATCTTTTTCTCTCTCTCTGATCTCCGCCGCCGATCGCTCTCCCTCCTCCACTCTTTGCCTGCCGCCGATCGCTCTCCCTCCTCCACTCTTTGCCTGCCGCCGTCCCCTCCGCTCTCCAGTCTTTTCTTCTTTTTCTTCTCCTCCTCCTCCTCTTCTTTTCCTTCTCCTTCTCAAACCCTCATCATCTGGGTTCGGAAATCAAACCTAGACGCGAGCTTCTGGGTTCAACTTCTGAACCAAGAAGCTCGCGTCTGGGTTTGATTTGGAACCCAGATGCGAGCGTCTGGGTTCGACTTTAAACCCAGACGCTCGCATCTGGGTTCGATGCGAGCGTCTGGGTTCGACTTCGAACCCGGAAGCTCGCGTCTGGGTTCGAAATCGAACCTAGATGCGAACATCTGGGTTTGACTTCAAACCTAGACGTGAATTTCTGGGTTCGAAATCGAACCCATATGATGTTTGTGGTGATTAAATGTTTGGTGTAATTGTGCTTGGTGTATTGGGGATGATATTTGATGTTTGCGGTGATTAAATGTTTATGTTTCTGTGTTTGTCTGTTTGATGCTGCTGGTGAAGATTAGTTCCAAGAAAATGCTAGCTGTTGGGAACTCAGAAAATGGGTTTTTAGTCATCGAAAAATGAATAGGAATTTTTTTTTTCATTTTTATTTTAGTTTTTTTGATAATTTGTTTTGTCTGTAATATGAGGGGCAAGATCGTCTTTTTGCATACTATCAATGTCAGGGTATACTGTTCAGTAACAGAATTAACAGAAGGGGAAAAATGGGATTATGTCAAACTATAGGGGGATCCATAGCGATTATATCAAACTACAGGGGCGAAATTAGATTTATCCCTTATTTTTATTTTTATTTTTATTTATTTTTTACTAACTCATTATTGATTGCAAACAAATCTCTCCAAACGATCCATCCATATATCTCTAAGAACTTGGCTATTCAAGCAAACGTCTTCTGTGCTTTTGTTGCAACTTGCAAGTGGCCTAATTTTATTTGTCTTTTTATGGATGTGGGACTCTGCAATCACATTCTAATACCAAAGTTATCTGTTTTATTGATATTTTTTCTATGAAGAATCTGAAAGGAATTGTTTTATTGATTCTGAAAACTTAATGGTCAATGCACAATACTAGATTTTTGCCTCATTTAATTTATATATATATTTTTTCTGATTGTTCATTTATATACTTTTTTTAATTAATTACACAGAAATAACTAAAAAAACTCATGAGTCATGAGGATATACAATATTTTAATCTAAAGGTAAAAAGTTTCAATATATCATAAAATAAAGTGTAAAAGATTTAAGATAAACTAATAGAGATTTTTTTTTTTTTTAAGAAAAAAGAACACAAATTTTTAAAATAACATTAAACAATTGAGTTATGTTTTTTTTTATTTATTTTAATTTATTTACTCTATAAGCCATTTAAAATTCAAAAACAAAAAATCCTAAATAAACCTACATTTAGTATAACCATCATAACAACTGTTTTGAAAAAAAAAATAATAATAAATTTTATAACCCATCATCAACATATACAAACTACTCTTTTTTGTTTTTGGTTTTATTAGTAAATATAATATGTGGAAACTACAAGAAATAGCCATCCTAAAACTGTGAAGCTGGACCTTGACATGAACCACTAGCATGCAGTAGGGACACCGAAGGCTCTCACTCTCAGGGGGTATTATCATATAAATATTATTTTGAATAGATACGTAAATACAATATTATTTATAAGATTCTACACCTCTTTTAAAAGAGGATTTTGTTTTTATAACTCTAAAAACTAATGCATAATCCCACACAAACAATACGTAGAAATCCCACACATGATCTACGGTACCCAACACTCCCTTCGTTTTTCATTCTTTAAATTAATTAATAGATTGAATTAATAATCAATCTCGATTTTCAGTTTTGTTATTAGCATTAACCTATTTTAGCAGACATTTGAGCAGTGACGGACCCACTATAAGGCCAAGTGGGGCCCATGCCTCACCGAACAATTCAAGATGAAATTCTAATTTTATATTATTTTGTATTTGTTTTTAATTATTTCTAATTCTAATTATATCTTATTTTCCTTTTTATTATTTTTCTTGTGCCTATTTTATCTCCTGCTCTCTTATTCTGTTATTCTACTTTTCTTTCATAATTAATATTTTTTTTTATTAGTTTCCTTATAACTATGGTCTCATACTCCCACTCAGCCATTCTTCGCTTGTTGCTCATCTTATATTTTATAATTAATAATTTCTTTTTATTATTATTTTTCTTTTACTTATTATCTTTTCCACTCCTACTCGGTTTTGGACTGAACCAAAAAAAAAAAAAATTATTGTCTTTTCATATTTATGCAGCTTTGTATATTAAATTCTATTTTTTTATTAATAGTAATTTAAGGTTGACATATATTCAGTAAATCTTTAAATCTCAAAATTTAAATTATTTATCAAAATTGTCCATTTATTATCGAAATTCAACTTTTTTTACATGTATTTTTTTTTCTTTTGTGTTATAGTTTTATTCAGAATAAATGTTCTAGAGGATTTTTAATTATTCGCTATGGTTGGTATTCCTCTTAATATATATATATATATATATATATTGCACACTAACTTCATAGATGATTGGTAATGGACAGTTAATTAATCTTACTCAGTACTATAATTTTTTTTTAATTTATTTTACACTAATTACTTATTGCAACTGCTACCGTTAAAAGAATATTTTTCTACTATGAATATTGTGAAGATTAATAATATTTTCTGCTATGTATATTGTGAAGATTGAACTATATAATTGAATGAGAGATAAGTGTTTGAATGTTAATATGTGAAGAAATATATTTTTAACACAATTAATAGAGAAGTTGTCATAAAATGATTTCAAGATATGAACCTTATGAAGGAAAATTATAACTTTACCTAGTTTATGTTGTTTTTCCTTTTATATAAATATATATTTTTTCATTTGAATTATTCCGCTAGAATTTTTAAGCTCAAGATTTCTTGATATGACTAAGTATGTCATTTGTATCATTTTACATAAACTTCATCACGTCGTCGAACTTTGTGTCATATAGAATAAATTTATACTTAGTATGATTTTAATTTTTCGATTTTTTTATTACATTGTTCAAGTGCCTCTTATTTAAAAGATATTTGGGTTTACAACTGCATTTGAGTAATAAAATTAAAGATGTTAGAAAGTTTAAAGTTTAAAAATAAAGGTTAAAATACTTAAAGAAAACACTGAAAACCACTAAAGAGATAAAATTAAAAACTTTGTGAATGTATTTTCTTGAATAAATCATATTTTATTGTTTCTGCTCTACGTAAATGCAACTTATCACTAAACATCTCTGTTCAAGTCTTAAAGCATGCATTAATGATGTGAACATTCATGATGAACTTATAAATTTTGAATATTAGATGATTTTTTTTATTAATTTTTTAATAATCTAGTGACATATTATTATAAAAAATAGTGGATGACCAAAATTGTTTAATTTTTCATCTCTTATACATCATTCAAACTTAAATTTCTCTCATAAAAAGATTAGTGCAAACAAAATATCGACAGAGAATTCTTGCTCACTTATTCAACCGTGGAATGATGGAAACATGACAAAGATGTTCACAGTGTTAGATACAAATTCGTGTGATGAGTAGGCCACAATCTTTATAAAGTATGTATCAACTTTTAATATATAAAATCAAATTAGTAGCTAGGTAGGCACGTTTAATTACGAGATGAACTAATTGTTCAATACGTCATTTTTGAAGGAAAAAAAATGTACAATATATTTTCTCTATTCTTTTCTATTTCTTTTGGGCAAAGAATTCTGTTTTTTTTTTTTTAAACCACAATTAGGGTAAATTTTGGGTCGACGCCAATTTCAAGTCTTCTCCAAGTGTCTGTAAGGGAAGCTTAAATGAAGTATCATTCGAATATTACATTGTGGTAGAGGAAAAAACGCTGCTTCTTTTAATTTTGTGAAAGTGATTTATAATTTGGATTTTTTTTTTCTCGTTACTTTTCCACCACAACTTACGTGGATAATTCATTGTCACATATCATTCTATGTTGATTGTATTGATACAAGTGAACAGACTACTACGTGTGTATTCAACGGTGACCATTTATTACGGAAGTCGTCTTCCTAAGCTCCTAGCATTGGAAACTATGTACTAACTTTTAAAAAGTTTTGATGAAATTTCATACTGACTTATCACTAGAATAATAGAAATGACACATTATCGTAATTTTATGAAAGTGATTGATTTTCTCTTTCCCAATTTTGCATCGTATGTGCTTCAAATACTATCAAATCAGTAGACACCGTCACGTAATTTAGAGCTGAATTATTTCTTTTCTTTTTGTTTTGGGCAACTATTTGTTTTTGAACTCTACTAAATCACCATTAAATTGAGGCAGTTTTTGGATTGACGGGCAATTCAAAGTCTTCTCCCAGAATTGGAAAAGATTAGCTTTAAAGAAGTTTTGTAAGGGCAATTCGGACAAGTGTGGGATTGACTGATGGATAGATGACTTGGAAAGCCTCGTTATTTCAATTATTGAAACAAAAGTCTTCTGTGCCTTTGTTGCAACTTGCAAGTGGCCTAATTTCATTTGTCTTTTTATCGATGTGGGACTCTGCAATCACACTTTAATGCCAAAGTTATCTGTTTTATTGATCTTTTTTCTATGAAGAATCTGAAAGGAATTGTTTTATTGATTCTTAAAACTTAATGGTCAATGCACAATACTCTATTTTTGCCTCATTTAACTTATATATATATATTTTTTCTGATTGTTCATCTATATACTTTTTTTAATTAATTACGCAGAAATAACTAAAAAAACTCATGAGTCATGAGGATATACAATATTTTAATCTAAAGGTAAAAAGTTTCAGTATGTCATAAAATAAAGTGTAAAAGATTTAAGATAAACTAATAGAGATTTTTTTTTTTAAAGAAAAAAGAACACAAATTTTTAAAATAACACTAAAAAATTGAGTTATTTTTTATTTATTTATTTTAATTTATTTACTCTATAAGCCATTTAAAATTCAAAAACAAAAAATCCTAAATAAACCTACATTTAGTATAACCATCATAACAACTGTTTTGAAAAAAAAATAATAATAAATTTTATAACCCATCATCAACGTATACAAACTGCTCTTTTTGTTTTTGGTTTTATTTGTTCCCCATCTTTTTCTTCATCGTTCTCTTTATTCAATTTTTTTCTACAATCTTTTTATGCAATGAAATTTCTCTTACCTCATGAATTATTTGGTTAACCTATTCAATAAATTAGTGAAGAATATATTGATTCAAAATTTGCTTTCGATTTTCCGTTATATTGTTGCCTACAGCAATCCCAATATTCAGCAGAGAAGTATTTAAAAATATTTGTCAAAACAATATTAAAGTTCAATTGCGTAGATATGTGTACATGCACAATCAGCATTTGCTGACATGTTGATCTTGTAAAAGGCAACACTGTTATGGTCCTTATAGTGATTATGATCGGTTACCTTAACCAATTTATTACTTAATCTCCGAATTTCTAATTGAGATTCGTAGCCACTAACACGGCACCATGCTATTCCTGAACAGATCTTGGATATGTCAAAATTTTGTTGAATTAGTTTGGAAGTTTTCCAAACAATATCTCAATAAGATACAATGGAATTGAGAATATTTATGATAATTAATTACACGTTGAATCGAATGGATGATGAATTTGAAAATTAAGGTTTGCAATATGAATGAACATAGATTGTAATTCTAACTTTGTGCATCACCATACTAGTAACAATAATTTAAGCCTTTATGGGGGTACCAAAGAGTCTTTTTTTTGGATAACAATAAAGTCACACTACATAGTAATATAAATAAATAAAATGTATCACTTGAACCCAAGAGACAAGTTAAGCAAATAATCAAGGCCAATCAATCATTTTCATTTTATTTGGTCCACCGTTAATGTTACGCCGAAGTTAAACTGACAAGAAATTATGTGGTGAAAAACTACTCAACACTGACAAAGACTTGGCTTAGTTTTGTCATATTCAGACGTTTAGTAGGCTCTTGATTGGTTGTTTTCTTGATAAAATTGTTGGAAGAATTTTCCATAGAAAATAGTATGTGTCAGGTTTTATTGAATAATATCATTGTTACATGACTCGAATAAGACATAAAATTAAGTAATTGAATTAGTTGAATTTTAATTGTATTCATGTCAAGTCATGACCATGTCCATTTATCTGTCATATACAAGTTGAATTGTTCAAACGGATTAAACTTAAAAGAGTTTAATGTATCACAATTTTGTTACAAGGAAATAATTTATAATTAGTGGTTGTAATCAGCTTTGTTGATTGAATGAGAAAAAAGTTACATTTTGCAGCTCCATTGGCAAACGAAGTTTTACTCTGTTCTTGATTGATATTTCTCTTGATCATTTTTACAAACAATTTTGCATTTTAATTAAACATACTTGTCTTGCTATATAAAAAATAAAAATTCGTCATAATTTTAAAATTACAAAAATTATGTATAAAGAATAATTATTTTCTCAATACATACTAAATTTAATCACGTCATTACAAATCTCTTTAATTGAATTTTATTTCATTGTGATAGTCTTTTCTTTCTCTTTATATATATATATATATATATATAACTTTTTTCCCGATGCACATAAAAGACATAACATATATATATATATATATAACTTTTTTTTAGATGCACATAAAAGACACGTTATGGATAGCTCTTATTAACCGAGTACTATAGGGTATTTGTATTAAAGCCTATTTGTAGAATTGAATGTAAACAATCTAACTCTTTTTAAATAACAGATCCTAAGACCTTGACTAAGAATAAGAGTTGTTATTGTCTTTTATCATTGCTATTGTTCCACCTATAAGTCTAGCTACATAGAATTATAATTCAACTTGTCATTTTTTCTATCACCGCTTCATACGTCTGAACATTTAATAGAGGCTATGATTTTTTATTTTCAGACGTAGAAGTTTAAGGTAGGTTGCCCCCACTTAAATGACAGACCCCATTTCCTAGGCGATCTGCTGGCACCCTACGGTGACCCTCCAGTTAGCCCTTACGCTCAACTAAAGAATCCCCCGCAGAGCTAAGCCATATTCTTTCTCAACATTTACGAAAACAGCGGAAACGAGGAGAAATTTTTTTCATTTTTATTTTAAAACCTTTACAAAATATTTTATAAAAATTTGGGCAGCATCCCGTCTGTTTTTCGGACTTTGCCACCCTGTAAATAGTAAAATTTAACACTTCTAAAATCATAAAAACAATTTCCCCCAAACTACGGAGCCTCAGGCTCTCATTTTTCAACACAGTCACAACCACAATTTCATGTTTCAATTTATGAACTAATTATCAATAAAATCCCATGTCATGCATCCATTTACTTCAAAACATAATCTAAATCCACAAAAGAATATTTACAAAACATGTGGATATAACAAAATATATACATCACTTAGTATTTAACCAAAAATATAATTGGGAAATCACATTAGCACTGACGCCGCGGTTGCCTAGTATCGTCCGGGGAATTCCGCAACTATGGTACCTGTGCCTGGGAGGTTTATTTAAAAAATACAGAAAACGTTGGGTGAGCTTTAAAAGCCCAGTGAGTGTCATAATGTATCATTTAAACCATACTTTATAAAAACCTCCCTAAAACATTTTTAAATTCATTTATTTACAATCAAGTTTCATGCATTAATAATATAAAACATATATTGCACGGTTTTCCATTTCATAAACGAATCATCTATGGTTGCGGGGTTTTTGTTCTAAAACCCTTTTTCTTTTTAATGAAACGAACTGGTCCGACTCCGCTCGAAGGTGTCCTGCCAACCAATCGTTTTCATTATCATAAACCGGATATGGTCCGACTCCGCTCGTAGGTGTCCTGCCAACCAATCCGGCTCCCGCCAACCTATAGTGACCCGCACCACATGACACCCTAGTATAGAGCGGGATCCTGAAACGCTCTCTATCCGGTTCATGTAGCGGAATCCTGCATCGCTACAGAGCGGAACTCTGTCTCGCTCGGGTAAGCTAGCAAATAATATACCTTTCACGCGCATTGGGCTAATCTCTCAGACATCTGACTGACACGACATCTTGCGGGTATCTCCCGCGGTTAGTTTAGTTAGTGACATACTGACAGTACTAACTCTACCAATGCGCGCTTCGGGTACTCAACCCAGACCAGTACTAATATGATACTATCGTGGGTAAGCCATAGGTTTTCTTTTTCACTTTTTAAAACTAAAATCCATTTCACATATAAGCAATTCAAACATGAAACCATTATTTCACGAAATCACAAAATCATATCATCAGTTACCGTGCTATTTATCATTTAAATCATATTTCATTTTCATCAAAAATATCAAAACATGCATGAAACATCCATTCATTTATTAAATCAACAAAAGCGTATAAAAATCAGTTTGACACTCACCTTCCGCTATCAATTCCAAGCGGATTTCCGGAAGCCTCTAAAACTGCGCTCTAGCGCTCTTCCCTGGCTCCACCGGATCGCTCGTCACCTACACAACATATATATACGTAAATTTACGCTCGCATCAACTTCCGTAAACTCAAAATACTTAAAAATTACATCATCGTCTCTAATTGACCATTTTTAGGCGTAATCTCTCCATTTTGATTCCTTAATCAAATTTCCGACTTTTATTAATCCCAATACGCCTAATCAAACTCATTAGGGTCATCCGAACTCTCAACGGACGCCGTATGGGTCAATTTACAAAATTGCCCATTAAACTAGTTTACTCGCGATTTTGATTTCTCTTTGAATCTATGGTATTTTCTTGGTTTTCTAAACTCCTTATCAACCTCAAATACTTATTTTTCAACTTGTTTTCACTCAAAAATAACCAACCAACAAATCACAACAAAATCCATCTCAAATCAACTTATATACCAACAAAAATCATCATTTTCGAACTCAAACAACTCACCCCTTTTTCTATCGCGCTAGCTTCGCTTTTGGGATGGTTTTGGACTGATTTTGGGATGGATCTGAGCTGGGTTTGGGCTGGTTTCCTTCCTCTTTTCTTCCCCTCTCTTCCTCTCTCTCTTTCCCCCTTGGTTCTGCCGCGATTTGCGGCTGTTTCCACCGCAAATCTGCTGTCCGATCTGCACGCGCGGGAGCTGTTTTGGCCGCTGGATCAGCTCCGTTTCAGCTCCATTCAGGTCTAGCTTGAACTGATCTTGGTGCAGGTTGGGACGGGCAGCTCATCGGCGTCGATTGGGGCTGTTTGCCTGCGATTTCAGCTTAGTTTCCACGTTGATCTGTCGCGATTTTGCTGCAAGTTCGGCTTCCGTTCGCGACGATCTCGACGGCTGGACAGCTGCTGCTCGGCGATGGTGCACGGCTGGTCAGCGTTGGTCCTCCTCCTCTCTTCTTCTTCTTCTCTTTCTTTCTTCTCTCTTTTCTTTCTTCTTTCTTTCTTTCTTTCTCGAGAGAGAGGGGCTGGTTTTGTTTGATTGCTTTTCACTTTGAAAAGTCAAACATACTTATCGGCTTCTATATTCCTCCACACAAGTCTCATTAATTCCACTTATTCCCTAAAACAATTTCATTCTCCTCCCTTAGATTCTAGCTTAATCTCACTACGACCACAATTATTAAAAATTATCTTCACTTTAATCCATTTCTACCTTAAAAATTTTTCAACTTCCTTTATCATTTTAACTTCTCGTTTAATCTCCAATGAGTTCTCTATGACCTTAAGCGTCTCCATAATTAATTTAGATCTCTAATCACCACTTAGGGACGATTCCTAGGTATCCGTACAATAATAAAAATAGAGGGTTTACATTAAACCTCTAAGTCCAAAAGTTTATGTTTTAATTGATTGATTGACATTGGAGTAGTCTACACTTATATGTTGGAGTAGTCTATACTCATGATTTGACTAATTCAAAAGCTACTTTCCTTTTCTTTCTCATTTGTTTGATCTAGTTAGCAAAGCTATCTTGTCTTACTGATTCTATTTGATGAATTATGATGCTATGAAAGAAAGTAATTATTGATACTTGATACAAAGAATGGTAAAAATGCAATATTAAAATTTTTGTGGTTATTATGGTTAGGTTATTAAAGCTCAATTACTTTATTTATGTAAAGCATGTATCCAAATGGATCCAACAAAATTTTAAAATCATAAATGGGGCTCAAATGAATAAACCAAAGGTGGTGATATTTCCACCTCTCAAAAATTGTTTGTACGCCCCTTTTGCACAAAAACTTTAAACATTTGCTAATTTGCTTTTAAACTCTATTTAATACCAAAAATACCCTTTTGTTAATTTTATTACCCTATAATTTTATAAATACATCATACCTTATTGCACTATGTTTTTATATGGAATAATAGCACATTCTTATAAAAAGATTTAAATTTCAACTATTACTGATTATCATATAAAAATTTACTTCATAGAATTGTGAATAGTTTTTAGACTAGATAAAAATTATACCTACCACATAAAACAATTTTATGTAAACAATTCTATATACGCTTTTAGTGGAACATTACTTTTGATTCATTATAGATACTACAAAATGTAAATATTAAGCAAATAATTTATTGATATTCATAAGATTAATTATATAATTACCATGCTTTTGGGCATATTTTCTAATTGCTCAAATCTATATCATCCGGTAAATTGTCATTCAATTTTTGAAAATTGGATTTGGATATTTGAAGCTTGCCTCCAATAATATATTTATATGTCTACTTGTTCTCAATTTAATGGTTGTAATAAAATTTTCATTATTTTCAAGTTACACAATTAAATAGAAAAAAGAAATGATAGAATAGATATTAAATCACAAATCTTGATTTAAAATTTTAAATTAATATATTTTACTTGTATAAACATATGCATTCGATTATTATAATAACATGGATCTCGATCTAACAACCCATCAACAATGAAGTTTTCTTGTGGCTGGGATATACTATTACAATGTTAGCTTCATGTTAAATTGTGTTACAATTTTGAAAGAGTAGTAATATTTACACTCATTTATATCTTAAAATTAGGATTCATTGTTTTATTAGTTTTAAAACTAACAAGTAATAAAACAAACAAAAACAATAATCAAAATTACTATACATGTATTATTTTTTTAAAGGCAGCCTAGCATTTTAAAAACAATGCAGTATTATTTTTTATTAGTTAATATATTACTTTTTATAAAATTAGTTAACTTAATTTCAAAAGTTGCCTCAACAAGTATATTAATTTTTAATAGTAACTCTTGATATGATAATCAATGATCGTTGAAGTTTAAATCTTTTTATAAGGAATGTGTTATCATTCCTTAAAAAAAAAGAGTGGAATAAAATGGGTTGTACTTATAAAAATATTGTGTAATAAAAATATTGTTTTTAATTGGTAACTTGAAATTAAGATAATTTGAAAAAAAGGTTTATAGAATATACTAAAAGAATGGGTTTTTGAGGCATTCAATCAATTAAATGCGTTTCTTTTTTCCTTTAATCTGCTTTTTCTATGCTTTTTATCTATTAAACTAAAAGTGTAATTAAACCTTTTATAAGTTTTTTTTTTTTAATACATTGATTTTACTTTTCGTAACTTTTTAGCTACAAGAGTATCCATGTGTCTTTTTATAAATTTTACATAGATAAAAATAACTAATTAATGAAAATAAGAAATTAAATTAAATGCTTTTAGATTGTAAAAATACATTTGATCTATTATAAAAATAAAGTAGAATATGAAATATTATAGAGAAAACTGAAACAAGACCTAGATAGAAGAGAATTGAGAGAGAATTTCGTTTATTTAGCTTCGGCCAATAGTGTTCTTTTAAACAAGGGAACACATCTCATATATTTAAAGATTCAGATAAATATTGTCAGGTATACATCAACAAAGAAACAACAATTAATGATATTTGAGAAAAATTCAAAACTAACCAAATTCAAAAGAAAATTTTGTTTTTAGCTCATTTTAACGAAAAATTTGTTTTTAGTATTTCAAACAAATTAATTACATCCAATATCTCCTATTGACTAAAATACCCTCAAGTAAAAAACCTTAAATTGAAAATACCGTGATGAGAGAGCCTCTTGTCATGGACACTCTCTCATCACGGACTATCACCCGTGACAAGAGAATTTCCCCTCACGGGTTTCTGTAACAAGAGAGCCTTCTCTCATGATGTGTATTTAGTCATAGGGGCATTTTGGAAATCATGGGATATTGGGTGCAATTTATTTATTTGAAAGATTAAAAACAAATTTTCTTTTGAAATGAGTTAAAAATGAATTTTGCTTTTAAAATGAGGTTAGTTTTTGAAATTTCCACATGATATTAAGTTGTTAATTATTATTCCTCGATTGTGTTAACTCCAATATCATATTCAAAGTGTTGACTACAAATTAAGATAAACATTATCAAACGTTTGGTTAATATTGACTATCATATTGAGGTGACATCAATGAGGGAACTATATATATATAATATATAATATATAATATATTTAGGTATCGATACACCGACACTTAATAAATTCGAAAATTGTTGATTGTATTTATTTATTCAATTACAACTAATAAATACGTAATCAGATATAATAAATATAATCAGTAATTTTTTAAAACAATCTATTATCAAGTGTATCGATTCCCAAGTGTATCAAGTGTAACACGACATTGATTCTTGAAAATATCAAACAAAAGGTTGAAAGCATTGACTTGGAAGGAACACCTGGTAAGATGCAGTCTACCTTTGAAAGGAGATCATCAGTTGATGTTGGAGTTGATTCAATCCGTCGATTAGAAAGTCAGTTATTAAAGGCAAGCAAGGAGGAGGATGACTCATTGACAGAAAGTGGAGAGACTACCTTTGCTGATTTTGCTTCTCTACTTGATTTGGCTCTTCAAGGTGCTTTTGGTGAAATTATGAATATAATAATAATAGGGCAATATTCAAATATTTTCTTTAATTCGGAACACGATTTGACTTCTCACGCTAACATAATTTATCAACGAATCAAGCTTGTAAACTTGTTTGAGTATTTTACTAGTTGAACTATGTCCTGGGAGTATGTGAGTTAATTGGTGCAACTATCATCACTAGTGTTGAACTGGGCCTAGAAAATATCAAACTTATTTCATTTGTGCTATTCTAGTCTTCATTATGTTTTTATTTTTACAAAATTTTTCTGGTTTATTTTTATTTTTTGTTCTTGCACAAGCTCATAATTGTTTCTCTTAGCAAACACCTTAGTTTGTTTTATGCTTTTATTTTGTGGGGAGGGATTATACCAAGGATGAAAGACTTAAGATATGCAAATCCAACGACCTAATGATCTTATTTATTTGAAATCAATAAGTTATCATCTTAGCGTTTCTCTTTATTTAATGGTGGCTAGTTGACATGGGGCAGAGGGCAATTGAATAGGGAGAAACTTTTTCCAGTCTGGGCATGTAATGAAGTCTCATCGTGCCCAGTGCTTAAGAATTTTTCACAATCCACACCGTTCAGTTTTTATAATTTGTGTTCCGCAGATATAATATCTATTCGTGATTTGATTTTAAGATTTGAAAGATCATGTTGGGATGTTTTGAAGTCAATTAGTCAATTAGTTATGTAATATGATATTCTTTCAAGTGGGCAAAGCTCAATCAGAATACTTGGTACAACATTGTAGTGAACTGGGCACAACTGACGAAATTTATTTTGGGCTGCTTGGTAATGTTTAGACATAAAGGAAATTTAAGTTGCTATCTACTTGATTAGAGTATAATCTGTTGAAAGTGTAAACCTTCCATGTGTCAAACACCCACTAGGAAATTTAATTGTTTAGAACTACAATTTGTGTAGTTCAGAAAAGAAACGAAACGTGAGGGATAAAGGAATTGGACTTAGCCTCTTATGCGTTTTTATGGATTTGGTGCAAATGGAGTTTGACTGCAAAAAAGACAAAATAAATTTTTATGTGGATATAAGCATCAATTAAGATGCTATAAAAGTTTCATTTAAAGAAAGACAAAAAAAAATCAACATGTTATAAGGTAAATAAATTGATGCTTTATGTATTTGTTTTTCCAATACAATACAAGGCATTGCTAGATTTGTTAAGCTAATAATCAATTGTGTATTTGATATATGATTAAGATAATACACTAGTAAAAATTTTATAAAAATAAGAAATAAATATATAATATTTTATGTATATTGAAATATTTTGTTGCTAGCTCCCTAAATCGGCCATTGTGTTGGGAGGATCTTTAGAGATAATTACTTTTCTATCACACCTAATGTGGATAATCCATTGCCGCATATTATTCTATATTGATTGTATTGATACAAGTGAAGAGACTACTACTTATATATTCAAAGGAGACCATTTATTGCGGAAGTCATCTTCCTAGGCTTCTAGCATTGGAAACTACTAACTTTCAAAAAGTTTTGATAAAGAGTTTCACACTAACTTATCACTAGAAGAATAGAAATGACACGTTATTATAATTTTGTAAAAGCGATTGATTTTCTCTTTCCCAATTTTTGCAACGTATATGCTAGCTTCAAATAATACAGAACCAGTAGACATGTCACACAATTAAGAGCTGAATTATTTCTTCTCTTTTTGTTTTGGGCAACTATTTGTTTCAGAACTCTACTAATTCACTATTATGTTGAGGCAGTTTTTGGGTTGACGGGGAATTCAAAGTCTTCTCCAAGAATTGGCAAAGATTGGCTTCAAAGAAATTCTGTAAGGGCAATTTAGACAAGTATGGAATTGACTTATGGATAGAACTAGAAGACTTGGAAAACCGTGTTATGTCAATTTCCAAAAAGTCAAGTATTAATTTGTATGGTGTTTAGGCCTCATTATTTTATTTATTTATGTTTTTTTACTAACTTATTATTGATTGCATACAAATCTCTCCAAATGATCCATCTATATATCTCTAAGAACTTGGCTATTGAAACAAAAGTCTTCTGTGCCTGTGTTGCAACTTGCAGGAGATCCATCCACATCGCGAAGTCATGCTTCACAGTTGAATTACATTTTAGGCCTCTATGGATTTTTCCTCTCAAGTAGCTTTGGAATTTCGGGTTACTTTCAAAGCCTAATCTTGTTTGTATTTTTATCCATGTGGGACTCTGCAGTCGCACTTTAATACGAAAGTTGACTATTTTATCAATCTTTTTTCTATGAAAAATCTGAAACGAATTGTTTTATTGATTCTTAAAACTTAATGGTCAATACACAATACTAGATTTTGGTGGTTATTAAAGTTAAGTTGCTCCAGCCTCATTTTATATACTTTTTTTTTTTTTTAAATTATTGTTCATTTTATGAACTTTTTTTAATTAATTACATAGAAATAACTAACAAAACTCGTGAATTATGAGGATATACAATATTTTAATCTAAAGGCGAAAAGTTTCAATATATGATAAAATATAACGTAAAAGATTGAAGGTAAACTAATAGAGATTTTTTTTTTTAAAAGTTAAAAAAACATGAATTTTTAAAATAACACTACAAAACCAAGTTATTTATTTATTTTTTTTATTTTTTACTTTATAAGCCATTTAAAATAACAAAAAAAAAAAAAAATCCTAAATAAACCTACATGTAATATAGCTATCATAACAACTGTTTTGACAAAAAGAAAAAAAAAATCCAATTTTATAACCCATCATTAACGTATACAAACTGCTCTTTTTTGTTTTTGGTTTTATATGTTCCCCATCTTTTCCTTCATCATTCTCTTTATTCAATTTTTTCTATAATCTTTATATGCAATGAAATTTCTCTTACCTCATGAGTTATTTGGTTAACCTATTCAATAAATTAGTGAAGAATATATTGCTTCAAACTTTGCTTTCGATTTTCCGTTATATTGTTGCCTACAACAATCCCAATATTCGGTGGACAAGCATTTAAAAATGTTCGTCAAAACAATATTAAAGTTCAATTGCGTAGATATGTGTATATGCACAATCACTATTTGCTTACATAGTTTTTGAGAGTCTTAATTTGAGTGTACTCTTCCTCTTACATGTTGATCTTGTAAAAGGCAAAGTGTTTGATGAGGGTGTAAAAGTGTTTGACAAACTGCCAAACTCTTTATTAATCACTGTCATGATCCCTGTACTGATTATGATCAGTTACCTTAACCAATTTAATACTTGATCTCCCAACTTCTAATTGAGATTTGTAGCTACTGATACGGCAACAAGCTATTCCTTAACAGATCTTGAATATGTCAAAATTTTGTTGAATAGTTTTCCAAACAATATCTAAATAATACACAATGGAATTGAGAATATTTATGATAATTAATCACACGTTGAACTGAATGGATTATGAATTTGAAAATTAAGGTTTGCAATATGAATGAATGTAGATAGTAATTCTAATTATGTGCATCGTCATTTTGGTAACAATATTTTAAGCCATATATTATGGGTGTAGTGAAAAGTGTGGTTTTTTTTTTTTGGATAAAAACAAAGTCACACTACATAGTAATATAAATAAATCGAACGTATCACTTGAACCCAAGAGACAAGTTAAGCAAATAATCAAGGCCAGTCAATTATTTTATTTGATTCAACATTAACGTTGTGCCAAAATCACACTGACAAGAAATTATGTGGTGAAAAACTACTCAACAAGATTTTCAGGCATTTACATTTTTGTACAAGACAAAGACTTGGCTTAGTTTTATCATATTCAGAGGTTTATTAAGCTTTTGATTGGTTGTTTTCTTGATAAAATTGTTGGAAGAATTTTCCTGAGAAAATAGTATGCGTTAGGTTTTGTTGAGTAATATCATTTTTTATGGAAATTTAAGATGTGGACAAATACTAACTAAAACTCTTGATTTTTGAAAAAAAAAAAAAATTGTGGTCAATGATATTTTGTATTAAAAAGTAAGCTTTTGCAAAGACTAGCTTAAATTTCCAAAAATTAATAGGTGTTTCGTATGTAATAGCTTAAACGTGTGAGAATGGGTAACATTTGACACGATTTTGTTACATGACTTGAGTAAGACACGAAAGTAATTGAATTAGTTGAATGTTAATTGCATTCACATCAAGTCATGACCATGTTCATTTATCTGTCCTATATAAGTTGAATTCTTCAAACGGATTAAACTTTAAAAAATTTAATATGTCACGATTTTGTTACAAGGAAGTCATATATAATTAGTGGTTGTAATCAGTTTTGTTGATTGAATGAGAAGAAGTTACATTTTGCAGCTCCATTGACAGACCAAGTTTTACTTTGTTCTTGGTTGATGTTTCTCTTGGTCATTTTTACAAACAATTTTGCATTTTAATTAAACGTACATGTCTTGCTATATAGAAAATAAAACTACGTTATAATTTTAAAATTACAAGAATTATAACATACATAAATAATAATTATTTTCTCAATCTATACTAAATTTAATAACGTCAATATAAATCTCCTTAATTGAATTTTATTTCATTGTGATAGTCTTCACTCTCTTTATATATATATATATATATATATATGGTTCTTAAAATTAGAACTCTCTGACTTTAAAAAGTAAGGATCAACCAATCAAATTCACTCATTTCATTTGAATTAAATAGGAGAAAAAATTTATTTTAAGAGAGAGAATACAATGGGTAAATTTGATTTGTTGGTTTTTATTTTTTAAAGTTAAGATATCATGATTATAGAAACATTATATATGTGTGTGTATGTATGTGTGTGTGTGTGTGTGTGTGTATATATATATATATATAACTTCTTTCGAGATGCGCATAAAAGGCATGTTATGGATAGCTCTTATTAACTGAGTACTATAGGGTACTTGTATTAAAGCCTGTTTGCAGAATTGCATGCAAACAATCTATCTAGGTCTTTCTAAATAATTTATCACTAAGACCTTGACTAAGAATAAGAGTTGTTGTTGTCTTTTATCATTGCTATTGTTCCACCTACAAGTCTAGCTTCATAGAATTACAATTCAACTTGTCATTTTTATTATCATCAATCCATACGTCTGAACATTTAATAGAGACTTTGATTTTTCATTTTCAGACATAGAAGTTTGAGGTAAGTTACCCTCATTTAAACCTCTAAGTCCAAAAGTTTATACTTTAACTGACTGATTGACACTGGAGTAGTCTACACCCATATGTTGGAGTAGTATATACTCCATGTTTTGATTAATCAGAAAGCTACTTTCATTTTCTTTCTCATTTGTTTGATCTAGTTAGCAAAGCTAACTTGTGTTATTGAATCTATCTGATGAATTATGATGCTATGAAAGAAAGCATTTTATTGATACAAAGAAGGGTAAAAATGTAATATTAAAAATTTTGTGGTTATTATAGTTAGGCTATTGAAGCTCAATTACTTTGTTTATCTAAGGCTTGAATCTAAATAGATTTAGTAGAATTTTAAAATCATAAAATGAGGCTCAAATGAATAAATCAAAAGGGGACCAATTATAGAACCCAAAATTTAAACGGCCTGAATTTTTAGGAGAGCCCAAATGAAAAGAAAACAAAATGGAATAAAGAGCTTATGGGCCGAACCAAGTAAGCCCAATTAAAGTGGGTGGTCAAATGAGCAATGTGAATGGCTCTCAAAATGCAAAAGAAATGGTCTGAAACTGCAACAGACAAATCGGCCCTGGGCTTTGAAAAGAAAAAGTGGTCAGTGGCAGAAACCGTATAATTTTTATAAGTTTATTATAATTATTTAAATTTCAGATTTTATTGATTTAACTGTTACAAGAAGAAAATTATTTAATTAGTCTATTGATTCATTAATTTTGAGTTATAAATTTATATTATTAAAAAAAAAGGATTTATTGAGAATTATATTTACATTCAAAAATAGAATTATACAATTTGCATATGAAAATAATTTAAGATTTAGAAACGACTGAAATGAGACTTTTAAAACATCAGGACTGTGCCCTTCCCTTTAAAGGTTAGTAAGTTTCATGTGTGTAAGTCCTAAAGAGTTGTCTAACACATGTATGATAGATGTCTAAGGAGTCATAGAGTCGCCCAACACGTATATGGCTAGATGTTATCACTCGTTCTGCGTGTGTGTTGAGTATCTCCACCATATATAACCAGATTCTCCTGAGTACTAGTTAGTGTAGATTTTTAGTTTA
Organism: Nephelium lappaceum; assembly: GCA_021234005.1. Taxonomy (NCBI): domain Eukaryota; kingdom Viridiplantae; phylum Streptophyta; class Magnoliopsida; order Sapindales; family Sapindaceae; genus Nephelium; species Nephelium lappaceum. The sequence continues at coordinate 1,452,351 of CM037996.1, forward strand.
CAGATGTTTACAATTTTATTATAAGATTGAGGACCACATGTGTGTAAGCGCCATAAGTCCATGGATACTAGTCCAATGAAGCCTTGAAGTATGGTGGTTAACCCAGAGAAGCATATGCAGTATTCAAAAGAGATTTCAGAAAAGTTTTACAGATAATAGATTTTTAGATTTTGTATTATTAAAGTTATAAATCTGATTTATATAGAAGTTTACAGTTGTACTACGATAGTAGATTTAAATTCAGTATGATTGCGTATGAATTATTGAGAATGATTTATTATTACTATACATATGTTATGTTTTCTTTAGAAATATTTTTAGAAAAGCTATATCCATTCACTAGACGTTAGCACTCACTCTTTTATAAAACTCATTTTTTATTTAGATATCTATCGTAGATTCGTGCCGATTATTGCATATCGTGAGAAGAGCCACATGGTGATGACAAAATGAGTTGACATTATTTTTAAGTAGAAACATTTTTGCATTAGGGTATGCTATTTTTAATTAACTAGATTTCGTAAATGTGCTTCAAAAATAGTTTTGGAAATGAAATATCTTTTTTCATAAATTTTATGAATATTTTATGTATTTAGTAAATGGGTCCAACACGAAAGATTTTTGTTTTGTTCAAATTATATTTACACAGTGATCATGCGATTTACGATGATTTTCTAAAGGATTTTTAGAAACTCCAAATTCTAATTAGAAAGATCCTAGTTTTCACGGAATTCTCCCGAACTTAAGAGAAGAGTCGGGATGGGTCATGTCAATAATTTCTAAAGACATCATCCAAAAATAATAACAACTCCTAGAAATAAATTTATAATATTTAAAAATTTGGATATCAGATATTTTTTTCACTCAATTTAATATTATTTATAACTTTTACACTTCACATACATAATTTCTAGCCATGTTTGAGTTTTTGCATCTCTAATAGTTATATCTTAGCTATACATAATGGTAGACTAGGTGCTTTTCAAACTTGAAATTTTATGGTGTCAATAATAAAATATATGTAAATCGAGTATTCTTTTTGAATTCCTCTTGGTAACCATTGTATCGTTTTATTGCGCAGATGGTGGTACACTTATTGAATTTCTCTACCTTCAACATAACTTGCAGATAATGTATTTCATCTAATAACTTGACAAGAGAGTTTCCAAATTGGTTGTTAGAGAATAATTCAAGATTATTTTATCTTAATCTAGCCAATAATTCTCTTGGAGAACATTTCCAGTTGCCAATTCATCCTCACATGAATTTAACTTCATTAGATATTTCTACAAATCTCTTTCATGGGCATATTCCAAAAGAATTAGGAGGATATCTACCAAGCCTGAGACATTTATACATTTCCTAAAATCTTTGATGGTAGCATTCCTTCTTCAATTGGAGACATGAATTCACTGGAAGATTTCGACTTATCATACAATCGACTGTCTGGTAAGATACTAAAGCACTTGGTTGAAGGTTATACCTCTTTACTCATGCTTTTGTTATCAAAAAAATAGCTTTCAAGGTCAGATGTTCTCTTCCAATTTCAACTTGACAAACTTGTGGAGATTACAATTGGATGGTAATAACATCACTAGAAAGATCCCGGATGGCTTGTCTAATGCTTCTGATTTAACAGGATTATATCTCAGTGATAATAATATAGGCTTCCAAGTTGGTTAGGGAATATGTCAAGTTTGGAAGATATTATAATGCCAATAATCATCTTGAAGGTCCAATTCCATCTGAGTTTTGTCAACTTGAACATCTTGCAATTTTGAATCTTGCAAATAATAATCCCTTTGGTAGCGTGTCATATTGCTTCAATTCTTCAATTATCAAACAGATTTATTTGTCTAAAAATAGTTTTTAGAGGCAACTAAGTGATTTCTTGGTTAATAACTCTTTTCTAGTGACACTAAACCCTAGTTATAACCAAGTACATGGTAGCATTCCAACTTGGATCAATTTGAATTTTAAGTTGAAGTACCTTATCTTGAGAAATAACTATCTTTTGAGTAAACTACCAACACAATTATACCAATTAAAGCAATTACACTTGTTAGATCTTTCTCATAATAATCTTTTAGGCTATATTCCTCCTTGCGTAGAACTAACGACACTCCATGATAATCATAGTAGTGATGTAGATGTAGATTCTACACTTATTGGTGCTCAAGATGGAGATACACTTATTCAAATAAAGAATGAAGAAATTGTGGAATTCACAACAAAGACTTCATCTTACTCTAATGAAGGAAAAGTTCTCACCTACATGTCAAGTATTAACCTTTTTGCTACAAACTAATAGTTTTGATTCCTCAACAGGTTGGAAACCTGACCAGGATTCACACACTAAATTTGGCCGATAACCACTTGACTAGACTAATTCCATTGACATTTTTGAAGCTTAAACAAATCGAGAGCTTGGATCTTTCCTATAACAATTTAAATGGAAAAATTCCTTCTCAACTTGTTGAGCTGGATTTCTTGATTTCTTCTAGTGTGGCACATAATAATTTATCCGATAAAACCCAGGAGAAAATTGCACAATTTGGTACCTTTGAAGAAAAGTGCTACGTTGGAAATCCTCTTTTCGTTGTGGGCTGCCATTAAACAAAAGTTGTGACATATCTGGACCACCGCCACTAATGCCAAGAGCCCCAACTGACAATGAATAAGATAATGATTTCATTGACATGAATACATTTTATATGAGTTTAATGAGGTCTTATATAATTATACTAATAGGAATTGGTGCAGGTTTATACATAAACCCTTACTGGAAACGAAGTTGGTTCTATCTTATTTAGATATGGATGATCTCCTTCTATTACTTTGTTGTAGACAATCTATCTTTGTGATTCTATTTTTGAAATAAGAAGGTGCATTATTATTTACTGTACCTATATGTATTTTAAAAAAGCAATTTTTAATGTTGTACTTTATAATAGAATAAATGTTTTTAATAATATAAGTTTATGTGTTATAGAGTTGATACCTATTTTCTATCAGATTAATTGTTTTTAATTGGTGACTTGAAATTAAGATAATCTGAAAAAAGGTTTACAGAATATAATAAAAGAATGGGCTTTTGAGGTATTCAATCAATTAAATGTGTTTCTTTTTTCCTTTAATCTGCTTTTTCTATGCTTTTATCTATTAAACTAAAAGTATAATTAAATCTTTTATAAGGGTGTTTTTTTTTTTTTTTCATTGATTTTACTTTTCATAACTTTTTAGCTACAAAAGTACATTTTTTTTTTTTAATAATTTTTACATAGATAAAAATAACTAATTAATGAAAATAAGAAATTGAATTAAATGCTTGAGACTGTAAAGATGCATTTGATCTATTGTAAAAATAAATTAGAATATGAAATATTATAGAGAAAACCGAAACAAAATCTAGATAGAAGAGAATTGAGAGAGAAGATTGTTTATATAGCTTTGGCCAATAACGTTCTTTTAAATAAGGGAACACATCTCATATATTTAAAGATTCAAATAAATATTGTTAGGTTTACATCAACAAAGGAACAACAATTAATGATATTAGAGAAAAATTCAAAATTACCCAAATTCAAAAGAAAATTTCGTTTTTAGCTCATTTCAAGGAAAAATTTATTTTTAACTTCTCAAACAAATTAATTGCATCCAATACCTCCTATTTACCAAAATACCCTTAAGTAAAAAACTTCCAATTGAAGGTATAGTGAAGGGAGAGCCTTCTGTCACAGACACTCTCTCGTCACGTTGTCCATGACAGGAGGCCCTCCTATCACAATCACTCGTGACAAGAGAGCATTCCATCACGGTAACCATGACAAGAGTGCCACCCCTCACGGGCATTTGTGACAAGAGAGCCTCCTCTCACCAACTTTAATGGAAATAGGAATCTTAATGAGGAAATGAAATCTAAGCTAATAAATAAAAATCTAATTCTTGGTTAACAAGTAATAATCTTACCTAATAAATAAAATTTTATTCTTGATTAACAAGTAATAATCTTAATTAATAAATAAAGATCCTAGGAAATGAAATCCTAAACTTTCCTAATTTTTCCTACATCAAATATCATGTAGGCTATTTACATCAATTTACTCTAAGGATGCTAGAGACTAAGGTTAATTTATAAAAAGAATAGTTAACCCACAGGCACAGCAACCAGCAGTTGGATATTCACGATTCTCGATTATTGGTCAGATCAAATGTCAGTGTTCCTGAGCAGCTGCAAAGGGCAAAGCATAATTGTGTGTCGATCAGTAATTTTAACATGATAAAATCTTTACCAGAAAGGAGATAATAATAAGCAATTCAGAAATGATTAAGCAAAAAACCCCACCTTCTTTCACAGTCTTTGCAAACCCCAACCAAGGCTTCAGCCTTGTGATAAAAATTATCCTTCAGTGATATCACTATAATCTGAAAACCACTGCCACTGCCTTCATCAACATCCTGATTACTTCTTGCTCCTCCACATGATTTTGAACGGATGAATCCTGCTACCTTGGCGACATTTAAATTATCCAATGCCACATCAACCTCATCCAATATGAAAAATGGAGAAGGTTTGTAGCTAAAAGAACTCATGCAAAGAAGGGGGAAATCAGATCACAAACAAAGGATCAAAAAAGACAACTCAACACAGCTCCCTTCAATAAACTTGTTGGCTTTTCTATGTATGTACCAATTCATTCAAATTAGCTTCCAAAAAGGGTCACGGAACATAAAACCACTTACAAGCCTCACAAAAAGAAAAAAGTGCATAAAGTGAAAAATAAACATAGCAACTAATGAAGAGAGAAGTTCATGACCCTAACAGTACATGATTCGTGACCCACAGAGTTAGCAACTACTCTAACCCCATGTACTTGTTAGCAATTTACTTGGTTCTAGTCCAGATTAAAAAAACTGGTTAATATTTGACAATTAGTCCAGCCTCAAAAACAGAATGATAAAAGTATATTTAAACCAAGTGCTGATGGACAATCCCTTGATGCATTAATGATAAGAACAATTTAATTTGACATTGATCAAATGCGTAGACACACCTCACATTGATCAAATGCTTAGACACACCTGTGGATAGAGAACAGTAACGCAAGTGCAGCAACTGTCTTCTCCCCACCAGATAGCTGCTCCAAATCACAAAAGCGCTTTGTTGGTGGCATAGCAATGTAGTTGATTCCATGTAAAAAAGGATCATCCTCATTTTCCAGGTTCAAAAATGCTATCCCACCCTTCTGGTCGTGTGTATCGCTCTTTGTTAGTTGTTTGTAAATCTTGTCGATATTACCAGAAATATTATTAAAAGCATCCATAAATAACCTGTATCTGCATTCACCAAAATCAAAGTCACAAGAATTGTAATTCAAACACCGTGACGAGATATTATGTTTTGATTAGTAATGTTATTTAAAGTGTTGAACAAATGAGATTAGCATCTGCAGGAATAAAGATGATGTTGCAAACCAACAAATATGCAGATTTTACAATCCAACTACTACAGCAATGTAACTAAGATGGAAACATAATCAAGTAAGCTATCCCTGAACAATGAAATATAACTTTTGCTAGACACATTCTATTTGATATATTATAAAGTGCAAGTTACTATTGCCTAGGGGTTAATAAATACCTCCTCTCCTTAGCTTTATTGTATTCTGCAGCTGCTTTCTTCTCTTCCTTTCTGGCATCTTCAAATTCTTTAGTCACCTCTTTTTCCTTCTTTAACAGAGCCTCATAGTGGTCAAGTGCCTTCAAATTTGGAGCTGTCCTTTCAATTTCTGAAATTAGGGCATCAATCCTTTGCTTGAATTCAATTTCAAGTTTCTCACGCTCTGGTTGTGTTGAAGAGTCAATTTCCATTGGGTGTGCAACATCGGGAAGGCTTATGTGTTCCAATTCACACTTATTCACTATTTCCTGCTTTCGAGAGATCAACGATTGAATCTGCTCCTCCTGTAAGATCAGCAAAGAGATGCAATTACTATTTTTTCTTACATTGCAAAAACTTACCTATTTCTCTAGAATGTTCAGGTAAGGTTGAAAGGATTAAAGGCGAATAAGTCCACAAACTTTTGAATTTATCAAACAATTCAACTTCGATAATTTTGTATGCACTCCAAAAGCCTCATTCTTCCATTTCTGGATCATCTTCTCACACTCACCCGATTTAGATTTCACTTCTGTTAAAACAGGAAGAGCTAATTAATTAATTATTTATTTATTATAAAAGAGGAAAAAAAATTTCAAATTATCCACATCAAGGTTAAAAAAAAAAAAAAACGATTAGCAACTGACCAGCACCTAAAAAAGGCATTTGAAGAACAAGCCTAACTATTTCAAAAGGGACAAGACCTTCAATAAGTCTCTTTAATAAGAACATAAACTTTCAATTTCATTGATATTGCTTTAAGTAAACAAGCCAAACACCTAAACCAGTAATAATTATAACAATTGCAAATGTACAATAGCAAATCATACAAATCATAATAACTATAGCTTTCAGACCTAAACCATGGAAAACAATTTTTGAGATATAACAGTACAACAGCAAATCATACAAATCATTGTAACTATAGCTTTCAGACCGAAACCAAGGAAAACAATTTTTGGGATATAACAGTATCAAGAATTGTTTGATTAACTTGTGGACTGTGCGTTCAACATTTTTTGTTAATAAAATTCTTTCAGCTTTGTGTTCTATTAAATGGATACAATTGTACACATCTTCCTTCCATTACAGTTGTTAACAAGAAAAATCAGTGCATATATTGACGTCTTCAATTACACTTATATAGAGTCCTAAATCCTAATCTAAAAGGAAAAATATTGATGTAGGAAACAGCATTTCATAGAATTTTGTTTCAACAGTAGTACGAAAAGATATTAGTTCTCTAGGTGGCTTGATAGGTGCAAGTGTGCAAGGAGATAAGAGAGATGACCTGAGGATCAAAACAAGACTAAGATAGTTGAACGATGTAGAAAAAATGCTTTATTATTAACATTATTTTTCAAGTTGATGAATATTCATACTGTCAGATTTCAGAAGTACTTAATTACTATTGTTTATGTCTTTACCAAGAAATTCTTTTTAGGGTCTAACAATAACTTAACATTATAACAGAGTTAAATTTACCAAGACATCTTGGCTTCAAGTCCATCAAATGTATTTTATTTGTTATCTAAATTTGTTCTGCATTTGAATCAATTGGCTTGGCCCATATAACAAGCTTGTTGGTTCTAAATATTAAAATGCTTAAAAAATTTTTGTTTGGGCTTTTATCCGAACACTTCAATTCATGGATGCATTGGCAACCTAATACATTAAAATTACCCAAAATCTTTTGCATGAAACCAATGTCATCCATGGAACCCTACACTACAGTTTTAAAATGATGGTACTGTAGATGATAAGGAAGTGAAAAAGTAATTGTCTAATCCATGTATATCAATCTAAATGTCTAAAAAATTACTTCAAAAATATTAATTCTTAATTGTTAGTGTCATTAGATCCAAAAATTTAAGCTATTAAAGAAAGATTGAATAATAATTGTTAAGCACTCTAACATGCCCTTTCATATGCAAAATCAATGGACTTACCTCATGAGTTGAACTCAAACACATAACAAATTCAAACATAATCAAATGGCCGACTCATTGCCAAGCACTCTTGGTAAAATTAACTTAAGACACAATATTAGTAATTGCTACACCAAATGCTTAAGCAATAAGGAAAAGACCCAAATATAATTTGATGCCCTTTGACATACCATCTCACATGTAATGACAGACCCCTTTCCCTAGGCGATCTGCTGGCACCCTACGGTGACCCTCCAGTTAGCCCTTACGCTCAACTAAAGAATCCCCCGCAGAGCTAAGCCATATTCTTTCTCAACATTTATGAAAACAGCGGAAACGATGGGGAAATTTTTCTTTTTTTATTTTAAAACTTTTACAAAATATTTTATAAAAATTTGGACAGCATCCCGTCTGTTTTTCGGACTTGCCACCCTATAAATAATAAAATTTAACACTTCTAAAATCATAAAAACAATTTCCCTCAAACTACGGAGCCTCAGGCTCTCATTTTCCAACACAATCACAACCACCATTTCAAGTTTCAATTTATGAACTTATTATCAATAAAATCCTATGTCATGCATCAATTTACTTCAAAACATAATTTAAATCCACAAAATAACATTTACAAAACCATGTGGATCTAACAAAATATTTACATCACTTAACATTAAACCAAAAGGTAATTGGGAAATCACATTAACACTGACGCCGCGGTTGCCTAATGTCGTCCGGGGAAATCCGCAGCTATGGTACCTGTGCCTGGGAGGTTTGTTTAAAAAAATACAGAAAATATTGGGTGAGCTTTAAAAGCCCAGTGAGTGTCATATTATATCATTTAAAACCATACTTTATAAATACCTCCCTAAAACATTTTCAAATTCATTTATTTACAATCAAGTTTCATGCATTATTAATATAAAACATATATTGCACGGTTTTCAATTTCATAAAGGGATCTCCTATGGTTGCAGGGTTTTTATTCTAAAACTCTTTTTTTTTCTTTTTAATGAAACGAACTGGTCCGACTCCGCTCGAAGGTGTCCTGCCAACCAGTCGTTTTCATGATCATAAACCGGATATGGTCCGACTCCGCTCGAAGGTGTCCTGCCAACCAATCCGGCTCCCGTCAACCTATAGTGACCCGTGCCTCATGGCCCCCTAGTATGGAGCGGAATCCTGCATCGCTCATTTTCCAGGTCATGCAGCGGAATCCTGCATCGCTACAGAGCAGACTATGTCTCGCTCGGGTAAGCTAGCATATAATATACCTTTCACGTGCATTGGGCTAATCTCTTAAACATGTGACTGACACGACTCTTTGCGGGTATCTCCCGCGATTAGTATAGTTAATAACATGCTGACACTACTACTCTACCAATGCACGCTTCAGGTACTCTATCCAGACCGTACTTATATGATACTATATGGAAAGCCATAGGTTTTATTTTCATATTTTCAATCCATTTCACATATAAGCAATTCAAACATGAAACCATTATTTCATGAAATCACAAAATCATATCATCAGTTACCGTGCCATTTATCATTCAAATCATATTTCATTTTCATCAAAAATATCAAAACATGCATGAAACATCCATTCATTTATCAAATCAACAAAAACGTATAAAAAATCAGTTTGACACTCACCTTCCGCTATCAATCCAAATGGATTTCCGGAAGCCTCTAAAACTGCGCTCTAGCGCTCTTCCCTGGCTCCACCAGATCGCTCGTCACCTACACAACATTTATATATGTAAATTTACGCTCGCATCAACTTCCGTAAACTCAAACTAATTAAAAACTACACCATCGTCTCTAATTGACCATTTTTAGGCGTAATCTCTCCATTTTGATTCCTAAATCAAATCTCCGACTTTTATCAACTGAAATACGCCTAATCAAACTCATTAGGGTCATCCGAACTCTCAATGGACGCCGTATGGGTCAATTTACAAAATTGCCCATAAAACTAGTTTACGCGCGTTTTTGGTTTCTCTTTGAATCTTTGGTATTTTCTTGGTTTTCTAGACTCCTTATCAACCTCAAATACTTATTTTTCAACTTGTTTTCACTTAAAAATAATCAACCAACAAATCACAACAAGACCCATCTCAAATCAACTTATATACCAACAAAAATCATCATTTTCGAACTCAACCAACTCACCCCTTTTTCTATCGCGTTGACTTCGCTTTGGGATGGTTTTGGACTGATTTTGGGATGGATCTGGGCTGGGTTTAGGCTGGTTTCCTTCCTCTTTTCTTCCCCTCTCTTCTTCTCTCTCTTTCCCCCTTGGTTCTGCCGCGATTTGCGGCTGTTCTGGCCACAAATCTGCTGTCCGATCTGCACGCGCGGGAGCTGTTTTGGCCGCTGGATCAGCTCCGTTTCACCTCCATTCAGGTCTAGCTTGAGCTGATCTTGGTGCAGGTTGGGATGGGGCAGCTCATCGGCGTTGATTGGGGCTGTTTCGTCGCGGTTTCAGCTTGTTCTTCAGCGTTGATCGGATCTGATTTTGCTGCGGTTTTGTCCTCCGTTTGCAGCTGGATGGCGGCGTTGAACGGCGGTGATGGCTTCTCCTTCTTCTTCTTCTTCTTCTCTTCTTCTTCTTTCTTTCTTCTCTCTTTTCTTCTTCCTTTTCTTTCTTTCTTTCTTTCTCGCGAGAGAGAGAGACTGGTTTGTGTTGATTTAAAAGTCAACACACATTTCTTTGGCTTCTGTTTTCCTCCCCACAAATCTCCTTAATTCCACTTACGCCCTAAAACCATTTCATTATCCTCCCTTCGATTATAACTTAATCTTACTACGACCACAATTATTAAAAGTTATCTTCACTTTAGTCCCTTTTCACATTAAACTTTATTCAATTCCATTTATCATTTTAACTTCCCGTTTAATCTCCAATTGAGTTTAAATCAATTCCAATGGGTTCTCTATGACCTTAAGCGTCTCCATAATTAATTTAGGATCTCTAATCACCACTTAGGGACGATTCCTAGGTATCCGTACACTAATAAAAATAGAGGGTTTACAATTCTCCCCTCCTTATAAAAATTTCGTCCTCGAAATTAAATTACATACCTTACTCAAACAGATGAGGATACTGAGCACGCATCTGCTCCTCATGCTCCCATGTAGCTTCCTCAGATCCGTGATTCCTCCACAAGACTTTAACCAATGGTATTGCTCTACGGCGCAACACCTGTTCTCTACGATCCATGATCTCTACAGGCTGCTCTTCGTAGGATAAATTCTCTCTAAGTTGCACCGGCTGCTCTCTAAGGATGTGTGAAGGATCTGCTACATATTTCCGTAACATGGAAACATGGAATACATCGTGGATATTCGCTAACTCTGGTGGTAATTCCAATCTATAAGCCACCTCCCCAATCCTTTCCACGATTTCATACGGCCCTATGTACCACAGACTCAGCTTGCCTCGCTTTCTGAATCTTAACACACCTTTCTAAGGCGAAATCCGCAGAAACACTCTGTCACCCACCTGAAATTCCAAATCCCTTCTTCGATTGTCCGCATAGCTTTTCTGCCTATCACTGGCTATCTTCAGCTTTTCTCTGATCACATTTACCTTTTCTGCAGTGATCTGGACAATCTCTGGGCCAATCAATCTCCTCTCACCTACCTCATCCCAACAAACTGGGGTTTTACATTTCCTGCCATACAACGCTTCATAAGGTGCCATCTCTATACTGGACTGGTAGCTGTTGTTGTAGGCAAACTCTATCAATGGTAGGTGAATATCCCATCTTCCCCTGAATTCCATAACACAAGCTCTCAACATATCCTCAAGGGTCTGGATAGTCCTCTCGGATTGACCATCCGTCTGTGGGTGAAATGCCGTGCTGAAATGTAATCTGGTGCCTAAAGCTTCCTGCAACTTAGGCCAGAATCTTGATGTAAACCGAGTATCTCTATCTGATACAATAGACACTGGAACGCCATGTAATCTAATGATCTCATTCACATGATTCTCTTTCACTGAAACATCATTCATAACATCTTTCTGTATCATCGTTATAACCTCTACATCATCATTGCTTAAACATCCTGTTCAGATATCTTTATCCTGAGTTTCTCTTTTATAAACTGTACTAGAAACTTATACCTCACTAGTTCTCTGTCATTCCTTCTCAAGAACTCCAATCATTTAACACTCATAATACGACTCAAGGATCTACATACCACATCTCCAATAGGGCTCTCATTTGTCCTTTATTAGATCAACACAATCAAAGATACAGGCTGATCTGTCTCATCTTTCAGGTCAAAACTTAATATTAACATCAACCTAAACTCACCTTATCATCTAAGGCGAAAAATACTTGATACTATACTTTCATAATCTCACATCCAAACTAATTCCACCAATAAGATCCACAAAATAAATAAAATAGAGAGCTCTTAAATCAATCAATACTTAAACATCATTATCAATTTAAGAATCATTGCCTATATCCCCTTCTGGATCAGCATCAACTGTCTGCTGTATAGTTGCAAATATTCTAGCCTGAGTGCAAGATCTTCTAAACTGTCCTCTGGGTGTTACTCCTCTATTGGATCCACCACTAGTCTGCTCAGGATCATATTTTATGGCATTAAAACTATATCTCATTTATATATATCTCATCTTACCACTTCCAAATTGATATCTATTGGTTCATAATTCAAATTTCAAATCTAATAAACATGAATTTCTCAAATTAAAGGTTACCCATTACACTTTTACTACGTAATTTTACTATTTCATCATAATTCACACTTAACTCCAAAATCTTCAATAAAGAACTTAAATCCTCAAATCTTATCTATATTCAAAAATAGACAATCATATCCACATATACTAACTCAACCTCATTTTATCATATCCATCAGTTAACGGATTATTTAACATCAAAAATCTGATTCGTACAAGATCCATCTTACTTACTTGTTACCTTTCTAATGACTTTTGTGATTCTTACTATCAATATTCTCAAAATTCGCGCTTTATGCTAAGCAGTTATTAAACATAGCAATGTTGTATTTGATTTAATTACTCAAATCATAAAATCATATCATCTAAACACTTCAAAACTCAATCGCCAATTATTCACATTAATCCTGAATCAGAAGCCAATTCAAATGTAATGAACATTACAACTTCTGGTCATATTCACTAATTTCCCTCTCGGACGGTAAACCAGAAGAGTCCTTTGAAAGCACACATTCGGAAATTTCCTAATTACCGGAATGTCTTTCAGTCTCTCTCCATTATCTCAAACTTACAATTTACTGCTTTATATCTTGATTTCGATTCTAATAAATATAATTGGTTTCAAACTAAGGATTATACTCTACGCTTTCGCTGCGCAACTCTATTATTCAACAACAATACTTTACTCACACAATTAATCACATTTAGATTCGATATCAACACTTGACTCTGAAAATTTCTCTAAGAGAGGCTGAAATCCTCAAATTTCATTTGTACTCAAAATAGAGAATTATGTCTACATATAATAACCAAATCTCATTACATACTATCCATCAATCAAAAAGTTATCTAAACTCAAAATTTTGAATCATGCATGATCTATTTCATTTACATATTATCCTTCCAATTAATTCCACACTTTTATGATTCATCATATCAACATTTTCAAGTTCTACGTATTGTACTAAATAATAATTAAACAAAATAACTCTATATCCATTCCAATTGATCAAAACATAAGGTTATATCATCCATAAAGGTAATGATCGACTTACCTAAGTAAAATATGAAATCTTCGCTTATCAATTTCATAAAAATGAATAGAGCTTTTATTAATCTGAATGATATCACTTAGAAACTCATAATGCCCTTAGCGAGTTTCGAAAATCATCTTAGAAAGCTTTACATATCCTAAATTAATAGTATCCTTAATATATCTTTCTTAATATCTTATTAATCTTCATCATACTTATCATACTCATAGGAAGCATTTTCCTCATATCACCTAAAATTACATCTGGTTCCCCAAATCTGTTGGACTTCACTTCCTTTCGATAACTTTCTTCCTTTAACAATCCATCGTTCTATATTTAGACGGCCAATTAATGCCTAATGAAATATCAAAATCATACATACATCTGGTAGCATCAAGTCAGTCTTAAACTCTTGACTTGCTAGGTTTACTCTGCTACCTCTATAAACTTTATTCGTTATAAGCAAAGAATCCGTAGGAAACGATATTAAAATGCTGCAATTGGGGAATTCCATTTCATATAACAATCATTCTCAAATCATTTTAAATAATTATACTTAAAAATATTTCAGGCAATCATCATTTTCCTATTATCACTTCTCATAATAATCAAAACTTAATAAATCAATTGCATATTCTTATGTTTCACGTAACTATTAAATGCTAAATCGCAATTCATCAATAAACATTTCATACCACCTTATCATCCTTTCTCATCCATACTCTTACTACTAATAAATCCTTCAAGAATCATATACTTATGACAACAACACAATGTCATATCCTTATAAATTTCCTTCATTTACCTCAACATTAACATCTATTTTGAAAATCAATCTATAGCTTTATCTCATATTTTACAATCACCTTACTGAAACGCTGACCAATTCGTCATCGCGCTTTTCTTTCAATTTCTTTACTCTCTCAATATCATTTTTTTCTGCCATTGGGAGTCTCCCACGGTTACTACATCACTGTTGCTAACATCTGCGCAAACCACTACACATTAAAACCTCCCACAGCCTAGCCATCCGGTCCTCTCTACTCAAATGTAGGCTGCACAACTGGGGCATTCACAGACCCCATACCACGCTCAGGCTCCTCAAAAATGGTGCCTCAGTAGCTGGAGCTCCTGCGAAAGCTCTATCGGAACCCCGTCTACCGCATCCGCGTCAATCCATAGTGATGTGATTTCGAAACATCAAACTAATGAAAAACTTGAAAATCTTTTCAAATTACGATGCATGACATTAAAATACATGTGGTTGTGTATTTCATTATCAAAACAAAACATACTCAACTTTTATTTCCAAAATCGCGCTTAAACCGCGCTTTGATACCAATATGACAGACCCCTTTCCCTAGGCGATCTGCTGGCACCCTACGGTGACCCTCCAGTTAGCCCTTACGCTCAACTAAAGAATCCCCCGCAGAGCTAAGCCATATTCTTTCTCAACATTTATGAAAACAGCGGAAACGATGGGGAAATTTTTCTTTTTTTATTTTAAAACTTTTACAAAATATTTTATAAAAATTTGGGCAGCATCCCGTCTGTTTTTCGGACTTGCCACCCTGTAAATAATAAAATTTAACACTTCTAAAATCATAAAAACAATTTCCCCCAAACTACGAAGCCTCAGGCTCTCATTTTCCAACACAATCACAACCACCATTTCAAGTTTCAATTTATGAACTTATTATCAATAAAATCTTATGTCATGCATCAATTTACTTCAAAACATAATTTAAATCCACAAAATAACATTTACAAAACCATGTGGATCTAACAAAATATTTACATCACTTAACATTAAACCAAAAGGTAATTGGGAAATCACATTAAGACTGACGCCGCGGTTGCCTAATGTCGTCCGGGGAAATCCGCAGCTATGGTACCTGTGCCTGGGAGGTTTGTTTAAAAAAATACAGAAAATATTGGGTGAGCTTTAAAAGCCCAGTGAGTGTCATATTATATCATTTAAAACCATACTTTATAAATACCTCCCTAAAACATTTTCAAATTCATTTATTTACAATCAAGTTTCATGCATTATTAATATAAAACATATATTGCACGGTTTTCAATTTCATAAAGGGATCTCCTATGGTTGCGGGGTTTTTATTCTAAAACTCTTTTTTTTTTCTTTTTAATGAAACGAACTGGTCCGACTCCGCTCGAAGGTGTCCTGCCAACCAGTCGTTTTCATTATCATAAACCGGATATGGTCCGACTCCGCTCGAAGGTGTCCTGCCAACCAATCCGGCTCCCGTCAACCTATAGTGACCCGTGCCTCATGGCCCCCTAGTATGGAGCGGAATCCTGCATCGCTCATTTTCCAGGTCATGCAGCGGAATCCTGCATCGCTACAGAGCAGACTATGTCTCGCTCGGGTAAGCTAGCATATAATATACCTTTCACGTGCATTGGGCTAATCTCTTAAACATGTGACTGACACGACTCTTTGCGGGTATCTCCCGCGATTAGTATAGTTAATAACATGCTGACACTACTACTCTACCAATGCACGCTTCAGGTACTCTACCCAGACCGTACTTATATGATACTATATGGAAAGCCATAGGTTTTATTTTCATATTTTCAATCCATTTCACATATAAGCAATTCAAACATGAAACCATTATTTCATGAAATCATAAAATCATATCATCAGTTACCGTGCCATTTATCATTCAAATCATATTTCATTTTCATCAAAAATATCAAAACATGCATGAAACATCCATTCATTTATCAAATCAACAAAAACGTATAAAAAATCAGTTTGACACTCACCTTCCGCTATCAATCCAAATGGATTTCCGGAAGCCTCTAAAACTGCGCTCTAGCGCTCTTCCCTGGCTCCACCGGATCGCTCGTCACCTACACAACATTTATATATGTAAATTTACGCTCGCATCAACTTCCGTAAACTCAAACTAATTAAAAACTACACCATCGTCTCTAATTGACCATTTTTAGGCGTAATCTCTCCATTTTGATTCCTAAATCAAATCTCCAACTTTTATCAACTGAAATACGCCTAATCAAACTCATTAGGGTCATCCGAACTCTCAACGGACGCCGTATGAGTCAATTTACAAAATTGCCCATAAAACTAGTTTACGCGCGTTTTTGGTTTCTCTTTGAATCTTTGGTATTTTCTTGGTTTTCTAGACTCCTTATCAACCTCAAATACTTATTTTTCAACTTGTTTTCACTTAAAAATAATCAACCAACAAATCACAACAAGACCCATCTCAAATCAACTTATATACCAACAAAAATCATCATTTTCGAACTCAAACAACTCACCCCTTTTTCTATCGCGTTGACTTCGCTTTGGGATGGTTTTGGACTGATTTTGGGATGGATCTGGGCTGGGTTTAGGCTGGTTTCCTTCCTCTTTTCTTCCCCTCTCTTCTTCTCTCTCTTTCCCCCTTGGTTCTGCCGCGATTTGCGGCTGTTCTGGCCACAAATCTGCTGTCCGATCTGCACGCGCGGGAGCTGTTTTGGCCGCTGGATCAGCTCCGTTTCACCTCCATTCAGGTCTAGCTTGAGCTGATCTTGGTGCAGGTTGGGATGGGGCAGCTCATCGGCGTTGATTGGGGCTGTTTCGTCGCGGTTTCAGCTTGTTCTTCAGCGTTGATCGGATCTGATTTTGCTGCGGTTTTGTCCTCCGTTTGCAGCTGGATGGCGGCGTTGAACGGCGGTGATGGCTTCTCCTTCTTCTTCTTCTTCTTCTCTTCTTCTTCTTTCTTTCTTCTCTCTTTTCTTCTTCCTTTTCTTTCTTTCTTTCTTTCTCGCGAGAGAGAGAGACTGGTTTGTGTTGATTTAAAAGTCAACACACATTTCTTTGGCTTCTGTTTTCCTCCCCACAAATCTCCTTAATTCCACTTACGCCCTAAAACCATTTCATTATCCTCCCTTCGATTATAACTTAATCTTACTACGACCACAATTATTAAAAGTTATCTTCACTTTAGTCCCTTTTCACATTAAACTTTATTCAATTCCATTTATCATTTTAACTTCCCGTTTAATCTCCAATTGAGTTTAAATCAATTCCAATGGGTTCTCTATGACCTTAAGCGTCTCCATAATTAATTTAGGATCTCTAATCACCACTTAGGGACGATTCCTAGGTATCCGTACATTAATAAAAATAGAGGGTTTACATGTAATATCAAAAGGCTTACCATATGGCCCAAGCATAAAAAAAATTCATATAAAATTCAAAATCAAATACCTATAAAATCTCATAAGGGGATTTAAACCCAAAACTCCTATGGAAAACTGACTCGAATATTATGTTAAAAACCATTAAACTCAAAAGGTTAAACTGTTAGAAAAGCTACCAACAATAGTATTTAAGGGCACAACCCCCATGTTCAAAACCAACAGATGTGCCACATGACTCAAACACAGACATATAACAAATCCAATAATCACAGAAGAGAAGCCAAACCCAAGAATTCTTAGTTCAGTTAGCTCTTAAGTCTTAATACCATGTTAACTACTTGACTTAGGTTAAAACATTAGGAAAAAGTTCAAAAATACTATTTAAGTAATTTAGCATCAACAAACAGGTTTTGTTGAAATATGTTGAATTAAACCATACCCCAAATTTCGTTCTTCCAACTTTCAATCTCCTCATTAGCATTCTTATTCACATTTTGGAGTACAGCTTTCTTCTTGTCAACCTGCTTCAATTCATTTTGTAAGGTTTGGAGAGAAGATTCTAGTTTTTTATTCGTGATTCCACATCTCGCTGTTGCTCATACTCCAACCTGACAATCAGATATGAGCAAAATACATAATACATATCTGTCAAACACCAAAGTGGTCGAGTAAACCATGCACCACAAGCAGATCAGATAATGAGAGGGATATTAGAAGATGAAACCCATTATTACAAATATTAATATCCAACAGACTTAGAACTTTTTTAAAGATATTAGTAAAATTCAACACGATTGAATCTAAAAGAAAAAGCTTCAAGCTGTTGTCAATAACGCCATTAATGTCGTCATGGTTACCAATAATTCAGTCAATGTTTTAGAAGACGAAAAGCGAGCATTGAAACGACCGCCTTGATTCAAAAAGGAAAAAAGAAATTAAAAAAAAAAAAAAAACCCTAATTTACAAAATCATCCATAACATGGAAAAAGATAGTGAAAACTAAAAACCAATGTTAGAAATATTAGTATCAAACAAAATAGAACAAATCCAACAAAATTACTAGAACATACGAAATTCTAAGTTAGGCTAACATGACGAAAAAAATTAAAAAAATTAAAAAAGTACAATTATATGAAATATGAGGGGCTCTTTTAATGAAGATGATAATATAATATTTAATAAATATTAATAAAATTAAAAAACATATAAAGAAGTCAAACCCCTTCTCCCTCATTCTCTTATCAATCTAGCGCTCTCCCCTGTCCTCTCTCTCAACCGGCTCTCTCCCTCTCATCTCTCTCTCTCTTTTAACTAGTGCTAATTAGGTCCCTGATGTCTTCATCTTTGAAAAAATTTGAAATCTTGAAACAAGCGATGAACAAAAGCAAGCCTCTCACATCAATCTCGCAAATTGGCCTCATGTTTGATCGAATCTTCAATCACAATCTTCACCTCGCTCACTCCAATCAGTCTTAGAAAGAACTTCGGCAACGATTTCAACACCAATTTGGCTGTCTCCGATGCCGATTTCAGTGCTAAAGTTGCTTCTTAACAGAGGCTTTCCCCCCTCCCCTCTCTCTCAACTGGCTCTCTCCTCCCTCTCCTTTTTCTCTACCGCCTCACTGTCGTTTGAGCTCGCCTTGCCTCAAGGCTATCCTTAGGCGGTCACCTCACCCGATTGGGGCATTGTTTTGCAAATCCATTGCCCAAGGCGGTCGCCTCGATGGTGCCGCCTCACCTTTTAAAACAATGAATTCAGTCAAACATAAGCATCTCCTGCACCTCTAAATTATCAAGAAAAGTGCCAGTACTCATCTGTGTGGTTTAAACATTAATAAAGGAATTCAGCTTTTCAAACTTAGCCGTAGGAAGGTCATATAGCTTGGCTGCATGGGCATCCCATTCTTGGTTTATGTGTGTTTGAATGTGTATGCCTTACAAGTCTTACTACTTACTGATCTGGTAAAACAATGCACTAACTAAAAACACCACTAATGCTAGCAAGTGATGCATGTATTTGATGCAGGATCGCAGATGGCTGTAATAGGATCAGACAAGCAGCAGTAATTGGGTACCCAAGAAAAATTACAGCTTCAAATGAAACTGTATAGCATCCAACTGGAGTCACGGTACTGCAAGGACTGGGACAGGCATTTAAATCACAACTGTTTGAAGTACTCATAAAAGCATTCAGAACAAGAGCCAACCGTAACAAGCTAGATCACGGCCATAAAAATTGCCAATTGACAGGCCATTCAAATTTGAAAAATTCAACTTCAACTCATCAAAACAAGCAAAACCAAGAAATTGTAAAAGGAGACTGACAATCATATATTTGCTTTATGAGATACTCAGTAGATAATGCAAGGAACATCTACATAGGCGTAGACATAAAAGACACCGATATCAGTCTATTGATTTAACCATTGGGATAGATTAAAAATATGATTGAGGTGATGGTGAAAAAGAAACACATATCATCCAAAATAAAAAGAAAATGAAAAAATACATACTGATACTTCAACTTCGCTAGCTGGTTACTCAAGTTAAGCCTCTCTTCAGCCACATTTTGGGCATCCTCGAGCTGGTTTTCTTCATACTCACGAATGTTTGCCACTCCAACTGACTGACTGAAATCCTCGTAAAGTCGATCAACAGTCTCATTGATCCTCTTTTCCATTTTGCTGATTTCTGTGTTCCTCCAATCAATGGTATCCTTGAACTGCAACCGTTACAGAAGAGCATTAAATTCTATATTGTAAGGATCTTTACTACCTAAACTGGACAAAAAGGCATAATTGCAAATAAATATCACCTTTCGAAGGTCAGGATTTATACGACAGATTTCTGCCTTGATATTACGCTTCTCCTGCCTCAGGTTTTTAATTTTGTCCTCAATACTTTGCTGCAATATTGATGTTCTAGGTTATCCAATAAGTAATAGATGCATGTCAACAAACGCTTCACAATCATATGTACATGAATAGACTCAACGTTGGAACCTTTTTCCCTACTCCCCTCATCCCCAAAAATTGTAGCTTAGAATTAAACAAGTTAAGCCAGAGAAATCAAGAATTAAGTGTTCATATTGCTAATAGTTGGACAGCTGCAACTAAAAGTCTTAATCAAACGAGTATCCACAAAAATCCAGCAAGCATCCATAGTTTACCTGTTACAATTTGTCAACATGTGTAGTGCTCACGTACAATAATATTTTTTTGCATCATAAAGGGTCATATATCATTCATTTTACCTTCTCAGTCTTAGCATACTTGATCTTCTTTTCGAGTCCAGCAATTTTCCCAGATATTTCAGACTCTTTCAGCTTCATCTCACGAATGGACCCAAGATTTTCCAACTGTGATTCAAGCTGTTCTTTATTTCTTCTTTTATCTACAAAACATTACATACCAACATTAAATAAGAGAAAAAATATAGTAAATTCAATATGACAACCAACATTCCATTGCTTTATCATCCCAATGTTTTGATCTGCTTCCATTCCACCAGCGGTACCACCAGTCATTGTGCCAGACTTTGTTAGCAGAATCCCATCAACAGTTACAACTGATACAGATACATGCAGCTGCCATTTAGATGGAATAAAGTGATACTGCCTATTATGAAAAAGACAGTAATAGATTACCTCTAAATCTCTCCCCGCTCCAGCTAAGAACTTTGGCTTCATCTAGGTTGTCACAAACTAGAGTATTTCCAACAGCAAAAAGAATTGCTTTCTCCAAGGAAGTATCAAATGTGCAATTGTTAAGTCCACCAACTTTGACATTTGTTTCAATTAATTTGCCAGCTATTACTAGAAAAAGAAATATTTGTCTGTACCACTTTTTTTAAAAAAGAACAAAAGAAAAAAAAGGTTCAATTAGAGAAACCCAGAGCAGATATAACCAACATGCAATAAAGGAACAAAGCAAAGGTTTATTTATCAAAAGTTATGTTTGTGTGATAGCTACCCCACGTACAGAATGAACAAGCAGAACCCACTCACCACTTAAATTTCAGACTACAGTTAACCAAATAGTAGTAAACACCATCTAATCAAAACTGAAACATGCAGAAAAGGGAATAATATGAAACTAGGAAAAAGAAACAGAAAGAGATATTAAGACAACATACAGATTAATAACATGAGAGAAACAAGATGTCTTATGTTAGGGATCCCTGCTTAAGAATAATTTTTCTGTGGTTTGGGATTCCAAATATAAGTTATATGCACAAAGTCTTGACGGTTGTGAGATCAATGTTTTGAATGTATTAATCTTTTAGCTAGTACAAACCATATGGTGCAAACACAATCAACTCCATGATGAAATTTGATGAAGATTACAGATTTTTTACAAGAATCTCTGAATGGATGATAAGAAAATAATAATTTGAAAATTTTCAAGCATGGGAACTATTTTTTCCAATTTTTCAAAGACAAATATAAATGGAAAAGGGGAGTGGGGACAAATAGCTACAGTGCCCAAAAAACTCTTACACTTTTTTCACAAGGATATTTCTTTTTTAATAATCATCCATACAATAGTCTAATCAGATTTCATTAAATTTCATCATGGGATGGATGATATTTGCACCATAATACACAAGCAGACACATACAAGTTAAATATGTAATGTGTCTGCAAGTTAATCAAATTATTTTTTACGAAATTATAAAAACTTATGGTCTTTTTTCAAATTGAGGCTAAGACATTCATTTCTTAATGTAACACAATGACGTTGATTTCAAATTAAACTATACGTGTCTATAAATGGAAAAAATTCACTTGGAATAAGGTGCAAAATGACAAAAGATGATAATGGATTGCACAAGTTTCACATACCATTTCGATAATAATATGAAATCATGTAAAAAGAAAAATGTTACCAAACAATGTAAAACAGGGGAAAAAAAATATTGCACATCTACGGTATTTCAAAAGTACAAAAATGATATTGAGATGGAAAAAAAAAAAAAAAAAAGGAGAAAATGTCATGTGAATTGAGATAGTAGATGTGAAGCACGTCATCTCATAAAGAAACAAACATGAGACATGCAAGCTTAGGGAAAAGGATATTGTATGACATCAAAGATTAGCTTCGCTGTACCACCTAAATACGTAACCTTTCACGACAGGCTTAAACACGCACTGACTGGAGGGGGATAAATGTTTGGGGAGGAAACCTTTGCTCTTTCAATACTGTACAGAAGCCATCAATTGAATTACATTACATAAACAGAATATTAATCATTTGAATCACTGTATTCAAAAAGTGAAATGACAATGGAATGTAGACAGTGAAACAGACATGCCAAGGACATAAGAATTCTGTCCTACGGTAGCTTATTGTGTATTCTGTACTACAGCTTGAAGTGATTACACCTTCCAAATTTTGTTAGATTAAATAGATGCATGACCATCCTTCCCAAAATATAAGACATAAGTGTATTAGCTCATATTAACCATGCCTTCCATTATCAAAAGAGATTAGAAAATATGTAGCTTCCTCCCTCTCTATAAAATAGATTATTAGAAAAGTATTACCTTGATGCATTCTTTTCCTGTATACTCATCCTCAACCACTACAGCATCCATAAATTTACCATGGCAACAGTAACAGCAAGGTTGTACTTCTTCTGAGTTGGCCTACAAAGATCAGTCATGCGACCATGAACTCCTTGAACTAGGTGTGTTGAGAGTTTCCACAGCTTGAGACAACTTCAGATCCCTCTCATTTTTCATGTCTATCAGCTCTCCATTCACGTAATTCATTTTTATTTCACTAATTTTAGACTTCAGATTTTCATATTTATTACTGTATAGCAAAAGCAATGCAGGGCTTTCAGATGCCTTACTATTTTACAAAACAGATACAGCATGTAAATGTAGAGAGCAGGTACCGTATATAAGCACAGATTGAACAAAGCTAATACATTGATGCTGGGAAAGAACAAACATCCATTTGGAAAACAAGTTACATAACCTGGAATCACGGATTGCATGCAGTTTATCCATGAGCTCTTCAAGTTCCTTCTTCTGTAAGTCAGAAGTTTTAGAGATATTTTCCTGTCTCAATCTCAATTGTTTCTCCTGAGCATCTAATTCATGCTCCCTATTACTCAATTGCAGAAGATTTTCTTCCAAGTTTCTTAGCACTTCAATGTCAGCATGTTGTTGCCTGTCTAGAACCTCTTTTTCATCTCTTAATTTTGCAGTTTTCATCCCAGCATCCTCTTTACTGCAAATATAATTACAACAATGAAA